>JASANB010007604.1:0-181550 GCA_030248155.1 Sabatieria punctata | reverse complement strand
CAAGACATTTTGAAATTTCCTCCTCAGTTCTCCAAAATTCGCGCATTTCCACAGTGTTCATGGTGACTATTTTGAGACCAGGGCAGCATATCCAGGGGAAAAGTGCGTGAAACAGCTATGAAACGGAATTATAATCACATTTTCGGAATCCTTAGCATTAAATCAATCATTCTATGGGTAAATCGAAGTGCAGTGTTCAATTATTAGTTCAACTTACCAGAAAAACTGCCAAGAAGTAGTTGAAAATCCAGATGGCCGGAACATTTCGGCCAGGCGCACCCCAAACAGCGATCGCAGCCTGTCGTGTTGCATGCCGCTGAATGCGCACTGATGTGGGCCATCGTTTGGTGGCACATCCATTGCCCTATGTACTCATACAAAAGAGATATGTGCTGAAAACCGAGTAAAATCGATGATAAAAACCAGACAAAATGCAAAAATGCAAAAGACCTCAGAAGAAAATTTTACGCTGGGAGGCCATGCCCTATAGCGATCGAAAGCTCTCAGTCCGCTCTACAAATCGTATTCAAGACATTTTGAAATTTCCTCCTCAGTTCTCCAAAATTCGCGCATTTCCACAGTGTTCATGGTGACTATTTTGAGTCCAGGGCAGCATATTGGAGGAAAAGTGCGTGAAACAGCTATGAAACGGAATGATAATCACATTTTCGGAATCCTTAGCATTCTATCAATCATTCTATGGGTAAATCGAAGTGCAGTGTTCAATTATTAGTTCAGCTTACAAGAAAAACTGCCAAGAAGTAGTCGAAAAATCCAGATGGCCGGAACATTTCGGCCAGGCGCACCCCAAACAGTGATCGCAGCCTGTCGTGTTGCATGCCGCCGAATGCGCACTGATGTGGGCCATCGTTTGGTGGCACACCCATTGCCCTACCTGCTCACACAAAAGAGTTATGTTGCGAAAACCCAGTAAAATTGATGATAAAAATCGGACAAAATGCAAAAATGCAAAAGACCTCAGAAGAAAATTTTATGCTGGGAGGTCATGCACTATACCGATCGAAAGCTCTCAGGCCGCTCTACAAATCGTATTCAAGACATGTTGAAATTTCCTCCTCAGTTCTCCGAAATTTGCATGTTTTTCTGGAGCTAAAATTTAGGGTTGCTGACCAATGCACAGTTGGTTGGCAAAAAGAGGCATAAAACAGGTACGAAACGGAAATGTGAGTACAGTTTCGGAATCCTGAGATTGTTAGCTATCGTTTGGTGGGTGAGCCGCCGCGTTTAGAGCAAGTATATTGGCGACAGGCGTCAAAACCTGTCGAAAAATCAGTCAGAAAATGCACCATTTTCGACCTAATTTTTAAATGGTCACCGTTCTGGTGTGTGAGCCCGCAGAACAATGCGGCTTACACGGCTGGATTGCCCACGCAATTATCTGCGCAATGAGCCATTAGCTGGGCCTCTAGCTTGAAGGGCGCCAGAACGGTGCGCACGTTTCTCAGGTGTTGCATCGGCACTGCTTTTGCAAGGCAGGAAAATTTGAATTTCGCGCCAACCAGTAGACATAGAAAGGCATGAGTTATTGTGTTTGAAAGCTCGCCGCAAACTACGTCGAATGGTGGGAGGCCCATTTCTGTGCCCATTTTCTTTCAGAAGTTATAAGCGCTTGACGAAGTGGCGCCCATCATATTTTGGAAAAGTGCGTCGTGCGACCCCCCCCCCTGATCTTGACATAGGTGGTTGTTCCTGGAATTCCTGACCATTTTAAGGTTAATTTGTAAAACTTTCTTTGAAATTTTTCAAGGAAATAAATAGTGTTGCAGCATAGCAGAGTACTGTATTGTGTCGAAAACAAAAACTATACAATATCATGTTTTACATTCGAATGTACTTCTGCCCTTGTTTTCTAACGATAGACAGCTTTTGTTCACTTTAAAAACATTTACTTGCGTGTTAAAATCGGTCAATTTAACTAAGACCATGGTCTTTTATCTGGAAAATGGATGTTAACGAACTCAGTTTTCAGACCATCTATTAGAAGACCATGGTCCTATAACTGGAAACAAAAACCTATTTAAAGACCATGGTCTTCTATAAACTATGGTAGTCTTATCAGCGGAAATCTCTGGTAGCCACATCACTAATTATGATTTATATGTGCTGTATTCAAATAGGACGCAGCTGTCTGATGGTACGCAATAAAAAAGGGCGTTGAGCAAATAGAACTCTGACGTACAAAAAACACTGCCCAAGAAGCCATAATCTACAGTTCCAACTGAACAGGCGTGAAATAGAAGCCAGAATCTTGCTTCGAACGCATCATAGAGCAAACTTGAATAGCTGAAAGGCCAGAATTGACGCTAATAATTCGCACATTAGATGGCTTTATTTACATCTCACAAGTTCGCTTCCGTGCCTTTTCTCCAGAAACGGTTTGTACCAGTTCTTCTGAATTTTCTTTACAGGCTTCCTAGTCTTAAGGCCGCGCATTTTTGACAACTTAGCGATGGTCAAATGCGGATTAAACGGACGCGCGTCGGTACTGTATATGCCGACACTTTCCATGCCTTCTCGGACCATTTCTAAACACACAATCATTATTATTTATTATTACTATTATTTAAGTACAGGCTTTTATTCTAGCAAATAATAATAAACCACCGGCCAATTTGAATAGCTTTCCAAATTCTCTGTCCTTTTTTATGTCGGCGTACAGCACTGCATCTTTGAACGACGAAAGACCCTGAAATTATTAGCTTTTTCAGTCAGGCACTTAACGCCGTTTATGGTACTGGCACCATATATATGGTACCGGTACCTAGGCTAGTGGCACCATACAGTACCGGTCATACATGTAACAGATCATCCGACGAAGGGGGAGGGGGTTGGGGGTCTGATCCCAAATTTGGGGAGGGGGTTGGGCACTAAAAATCGCTCAAAATCGAATAAATCGCTATTTTTCAGCTAAAAATCGTCAAGAATCGCTAATTTCGGCTCAAATACAGCGAGAAAGTGCTGTTTTACAGGCGATTTTGGCAATTTTTGTGTCTGAAATTGCAAAAAGTCGGATAAATCGTCTGGGGGGTCACATCTCGGGGTTCTGGCCTAAGTCGGGTGGGGGGGGGGCAGACCACCAGACCCCCTGTTACATGTATGGTACCGGTATCTAGGCTAGTGGCAACAAATATGGTACCCCCACGTTCGGGGACTGTGGTGGTACCATATATGGTACCGGTACCATAAACGGCTTTAAATGCCTAACTGTTTTTGTGCCCCAATACCAATAATGATCGGGATGAGACCTTTACCAATCTTCAAACTTTGATCGCTGATTCTTTTAGCGCCGACCAACTAAAGGTTATTGCAGAATTTAAGCCAATATCTTAAATGTAGTAGCAAATAGTTTGTTATCCTGATCTAAAATAAAAAGTCTTATTTCTTGCCATTTCTAACGATACAGAATGTACAATGTATCTATTCACCGAAACAGAATTTATTATTCAGTTGAGCAGTATTATTAGGTATTCGTTTTTATGGCATTGCTCACACTATACCGGGTTTATCCGAAAATAAGACCCCTAACTAAATTAAGAAGCTTATTTTTAGGTTTACCTTTCAGGGGCTTATCTTGATTCTGACACTTTGTCTGTTTCGATGGCGTAAGAACGGCAGTTTTGGCTTGTAAAATGTGTGAAAACAACCAAAAACATTGCGAAGAACAAGACAAACTGAGGCAAAAATCGAAACAGTCAACGCAAAATGCTATGCAATTTGCACGGTCACAATTCAATCAGTAAGAACACTCCACGATTGCATTTACGTACGTACCTTTGTTCTACTGCATTTGACTGCAAAAAGGCTAATAAAAAAGAAGTCAACTTTACTGCGGACAGCAAAAATGTGACAAAACCTAAACCAGCCCTGGCCTTTATTTTCGGAAAAACTCGGGCGGTACCTGAAATGTTAACTGAAGTTGACCAAAATCCAAGTGGTTACATTTTGCCACAGCCCTCTCCAATCCTTCCTTTGCGCTCAAATCAATTAAAATCAGTGCATGTAGGATGGACATTTAGTGCACTCACTCATGCACACAGTGTAACTCGTCCAGGTACATCACGTACAGAGTCAGATGGAAGGTGGGTGCAGGTATCAGTGCCAACTTTAAGGCTGGTTCCTGCTCTACCAAGTGGTTCTGGATTTCTTTTAGGGAGTTATGTACCTTAAAATATACACTGGTATCGTATATCAGTCAGGCACTTAACGCCGTTTATGGTAGTGGCATCATATACGGTACAACTACGAACGTGGGGTACCATATATGGTGCCACTACTAGCCTAGGTACCGGCACCATGTACCACAAACGGCCTAAAGGTGGATTAAGACTGGTGTAGAAAAAGATGGCCAGGCGACTTTTCCGCAGGGCGACTAATTTGTAATATACGCACCAACACGCCACGCGTCATCTTCCAGGTGTTGTTGCAAGCGAGGATGACGCGTGGCGTGTTGGTGCGTATATTACAAATGAGTCGCCTGGCCATCTTTTTCTACACCAGTATGAATACACCTTTAAGTGCCAGACTGTATATTGTATCTGTAAATCAAAGTGCAGAGTGTGTGAGTGTAAGACAAGAAGACGGACCTCGTCAGAGTGAATCTGAACTGAGACGAAATAGTTGGGCTGCGCATTCTCGATTCGACGGGTCGGTGGACGATCGTAGTCTAAAATACAAAATATACATACATGTAACAGGAGGGTCTGCCCCCGCCCGAGTTAGACCAGACCCCCTGATGCGCCTCCTCCGACTTTTCTGGTAAGTAATTTTTTGTGCAAATTTTTACGATTTTTTTACAATATCACACACACAAAATGGCCTGTAAAACAACACTTTTTAGCTGTTTGAGCCCAAATTAGCGATTTTTAGCCGAAAAATTGCGCGGTTTTTAGTGTTCAACCCGTTCCCTAGAATTTGAGACCCCCGGCCGGCGACAGACCTCATCAACCGCCCTTCGGCGGGCAGGGCTTGTTACACATGTACGAGATGTATAGTACGTATACTGTATGCGCTACTACATACGGTCAGTAAAACGTACATATGATACCGGTTACGTAGGGCAACGGTAACACATGCCTAACTAAACCATCCTATACAGAATCTAAGACGAGAAGGCAGAACAAGAAAGAACACCTTCAAAGAATAGTATCGGTTCAGCGTTCATAACAGTTTAACTGCGAAAATGTTAACCGCTATTTAGAAGAAAACATCATCCACCTATACGCTACGTTACCAAGCGACCAAAACGCGCAGACAAAATCGATAAAAACATTTCTTCACCTCTTTCCGCGGTTTTAGCGAATTCCCTGCCGGACAGCGAGGCAAAGGCAAGCTGCTGTACCAAATACTGTCCAGTCAATTTCGGCTTAGGTTCCAACGCTTTCGTTGGAGGAACCACCACAGAACGCGGCAGAAGTTCCAAAACACCCTTCTTCAGAGGCTGGCAACTGGCCTTGAATGAGTGGTGTAGAAAGGTTTTCACCACATTGACACACAATCCACAGGACATCTTGCGTAGAATAGTATTTAGCGAGCACGCCAATACGATATTTGCATGAAGTTGGGCCGACTTCCGCAGATGGCAAGAGTGGAGCCAGAGAAATATGCGTTCAAGTGTGACAGGGTTAAACGTGATCCGTTGGTACTGTAGACGCCCCGAGAATCGACCGAATCCCTTTAGAACACTCAGATTGATTCTATTCCTGTTTCGGCCAGTCTTTCTACTGTCCCTGTGGTGTCTGCCACCACCACTACGGTAGGAATTGCGGAACACTCGGGTCCTCCAGCGCATACAGAAGCTACTGTAATTGTTACAGTAAGACAGACAGACTGTGGAGCAATGCCACAAAATGTACATCACTACTGTTCGGTCTGACTGACTGAAACAGTAGTGGCACGGTATCAGTTCGATCCATGCTTCAGTTGCCCTTAAAAAGCGAAAATTTGCTCCCTCTGGGGGCCGCTGGGAGGAGGGGTATGGGTTAGAGGTTAGCCAGGCCCAGGAGTCTGAAGTCTGACACTCCCCTCCCCGGCCTGTTACATGTATGACATACTTGTACAGCACCAACCAGACCTCTTCAAAATTAAAGTCCCCTCTGCTAGTGTTGTTTGGTATTGGATTTTCAGAATGTGTATGTGTATGTGCATACACATTCACGGTCTAACGTGTATGGTAACGGTACGCTACTATTAGGCGATGCCGATTAGGCGATGCCGATTAGGCGACGCCGATTAGGCGATGGTACTATTAGGCGACAAAAAACATTAATAGATAATAGTACCAATTAGGCGGCCCTTCAGAATCAGTCAAGGGTCAATGTTCAGCTGTAAGCCTACTGTAAATGCGCTATTTTTAACTGTGCATGGCTAAGTGGCACTAAAATCATGTCTCGTTTATCTTGTAACTCGTTAACTTATACCTAAACAAGCCACCTGCCCTGACTGTTTCTAACTCAGATTCTGGCATTTGCCCCTATTCCTCAGCCTGCGTCGAGCACGCGAGCGGCTTGAGGTGGGTGGGTGGGGTTGTTTGGGGGGTAGAGCCCAAGTTGGGGTGTGGGCAAACCCCGCCCGGACCCCCCGCGGCCCATGTATGGCGAAATATGCAGAAATGTTTTTTACTCTATTAATGAGTGCTCCGTGAGTTGGAATTTATCCATCCGTGGTGTTGCATTTATTTTTTAAATGAGTCCTTGAAATTGGTTTGCTATTTTGTTATGCTTTGTTTTAATTGCTGTTATGCTGTTTGTATTGTTGTGCTATGTTTTAGTGGTAACCTATGTAGCCATACGGACTTATAAAAAAAAAATTATTCCTGTCGCCTAATAGTACCGTCGCCTAATAGTACCGCTAAATCGCCTAATCGGCGTCGCCTAATCGGCATCGCCTAATCGGCATCGCCTAATCGGCATCGCCTAATAGTCCTGCTTCGGTATGGTAACTTGTGTATACAAATCCAGAAAACATACATGTACTAGGGGGGGGTTTGGGGGTTACCCCCCCTGCTGGAAAGGCCAACCCCCCCTCACCCCCCCCGAGACAGGTTAAGGGACCCCCCCCCCCCGACCAAAAAATACAAGTACTAGCGGTGGCTCCAGTATTAACAAACTGGGTCAGAAATCACTAATTTTTAGCCTAAAATTCACTTGAAAAGCCTTTGGAAACCGAATTTGGCGCTTCCACTGCTGATATTTAAGAAAAATCGCTGTTTTTGGAAGCTCTTTTTGTCATTTTTTGCTTGTTTTTAGCTTTAAAACGCTATTTGGCAGCTTAAAATAGCGATTTTTAGCGTCCTTACTGAAAAAAACGTGCTAAAAACGCATTTCTAGGCGTTTTGGAGCTTTTTGAAATTTGGGACCCCCACCTGGGCGAAACCCCCCCTCGACCCCCCACCTGAGGAAAAAACCCCCCCTACCCCCCTCCCCCCAGGTCGGCCCGGAGCTGTTACATGTATGCCAGAAAAATAATGTGTATTTATGTGTTATGTTTTTTTTTGGTCGGGAGGGGGGCAGTTGGCCTTTCCCGCCAGGTTGGTAACCCCGAACTCGTTTGAGCACAGTTGTTAAAAATTTTTTTAAGGCCAAAAATTTTTGCTTTTTTTAAATTTAAAAAAAAGTATTTTTTTAAAAATCGTCTTAAATGGGTCCAACATGCTAGTACAGGTACTTACAAGAAATTTTCCACCTCAAGTCAGTTAAGAAACCTGTTCGAAAACGACAATACAGGTCTGAACACTGCCTGTAACAGCATAATTTCACCGAAAATTGTCTTTAGAGGCACTTCTAGGTGAATCCTAAGGAAGGATTTCTTAAGCAGTCGCTGTTAGGCTCAATGCAAAAGAAGTATTATGCAGGTTTCTGGATAAAATGTCGGCTGCTTCCAAAGAATTTACAAAAAATTGCATGTATGTACGTGAATTTTCCCACTTCTTCCTGTAATTTGCATATTGATTTTTCAAAAAAAATTTTTTGAGCCTTCAAAAAAAATTTCTTTTGAGCCTTAAAAAAGCCTTTTTTAGAAAAGTCTTTTTTTAATTTTGACCCTAACAACTGTGCGTTTGAGAACATCTGCTAAAAACGCTTTTCCCTTAAATAATGTCAGTGCCATTTGCACTGTCGTTTTCATCGATCTATATAATACTGTAGAACTCTTTTTTAACAGAAGACTGTGATAGAGTGCCCCCATCTAAATGAAACTGATACCACTAGAACGACAAAAAGGGAAAGCTTACTTACAACAGGGCAGTAATTTTGGTCAGAAAAGGAACTGGAGTAAAACCGACGAAAACCACAAATGACCGCACAGAATGCAAAGAGAAATTTTTATCTGGTAACCGTAATAGTAGTAATGGAGTAAGCAACGAGAACGCAAGAAAACACTGCATCAAGATAGCCAACGATTAGGCGGCGTTTCACCCGATATCGGTCGTCCCGTATAAATTCGCAAGCACTGTACAACGTACAAAATTATATACACGCTTATTATAATACACGCAACCAAGTTCCGATTTCCCGCAACAGCACACAGTCATGAAATTATTATACAAAACCAAAAACAAAACAAAAAACCTTTAAACAGTTGATTACAGTATATCTCGAGGGATCTCGAAGTTTCTCCACATACAGCCTATGACAGTCATACTGTATGCTAGCGGATGTCATGATTAGGGATGGGACCAGTATACGGTATTTTTACACCGCATAGTTTCAAACACTGAATTATTTAATTTTTCCTCTACAAATCAGCATATTTTTTATTCAAGAACACCATTTTTTGCGAATTCTCCTAATTTTGTGATTTGTTCGAAGTAAATTTTCAGTTTTTCAAAAAATGAAAAGGAAGGAAACCGTTCCAAAAAGAGTAATAGAATGGGTTTTGCACAATATTTGTGTTAACAGTTGAATTTTTGCAGAAGCCCACTGTTTTTATTATATTCAATTTTGTTTATTGACCTACTCAACTGTGTGACTGAAATTGCAATATTTTATGGCTGAGCAACAAAGATTGCAAGTTAATCTCTTCTACTACTCACTAAAACACCTACTGTAGTGTCGATTTTTTTGTCATTATACAATTTATTTATATCAATCTTCACGATTTCTGCATATTCCAACTTAACTAAGCGTTTGTCGCTTATTGAAGTATTTTTATACCGTTCCATCCCTAATCATGGTATCCCTTCATGAGGGGTATTTTGAACGCGTGGCAGCCATTTTTGGCAAGTATTTTGTATATAAAACACTCAGTAAGCTTAAACTAGATATAAATCATACATGGGCCGGGGCCTGTCGTCAACCCGTCAGTACAATATTGTGACGAGAAATCCCAAACAATTAATCAAATACAGTTACAAATACTTAATTAAGTAAACTGGCTGTTAAACGAACATAAAACGCACAAACAAACAAACAAACAAATAAGAACAACTGGATATATGCACTTGGTACCCGTAAAAGGTCAACAAAATCGGTAAACACACGCTTAGAGCTTAGTCGATACACAAGTGTTCGAATGATTCGATCGAAACAATAGGAAGGAGCGTGTTAAAGCTGGGACTAAGACAGCAAACTAGGCCGAATTAAATACAATAGCACTGGACGGAGGAAACAGGGATGAGACTAGAAAAGGTAGAAACACAAAAAACAACAGTAAACTTGGCTAAAAAAACCACTTCACGATTTGGCTTCTTGAGATACAGTCTTGCCTTTACTGGCAATGCAATGCTGCAGCAGACATGCAACAGGTGCGGACCGGGCGTCCAGTCGGGTTTCACCTACTGTTGTTTGTGTATACACATACACATTTACCATACACAAAAATACACATTGTTTTTTCAATGTGTATACACATACACATACACATACACATTGAAAATTCTGATACACATTACCATACACAAACCGTACTCAAAATGTGTATTTTTGTGTATGTGTATTTGATCAGCAAAAGTAGATAAAATTTCGAGCAGAATCGTAAAATTTCGATGTTTTTGCTGCAGTATTAAACAGTAGAAATCTTCATGAAGCCTTAAAATGGGCTAACTAGCTCGATTTCAAAGCTATCCAAGGTTTCAAGCAGCAGACATTGAGAGATTTGATTTTCCTAGCATTTATGACTAAAAATCTGCCAAAAAATTTGCATTTTCAGTACAATACACATACACAAATATACACAAAAATACACATTCTCTTATTGAATGTGTATACACAAATTACCATACACATTTGAAGGTAAATGTGTATACACATACCATACACATACACAAACGGAAAATCCAATACCAAACAACAGTAGTTTCACCCAGTTACAAAATTCGTTTTTCGAACAATTTAAGACTATACTATAAATTGCAATTTTACACCTAAAACAAGCATTAAATCGACAAAAGCGCCACTAAAAACACCAGACAGTTAAAGTTAAAAATTAATGATTTCTGGTAGTACGTGCATGCTGTGCAGCAAAGCAAACAGTGCCTGTCTCTGTACAGCTCATACATGCAACAGGTCAGTCGCCGAAGGGGGAGGGCGCATTGAGCCCAAATTCTAGGGGTGGGTTGGGCACTAGAAACGTTCAAAAATCGCAATTTTTCGGTTAAAAACCGCTAATTTGGGCTCAGATACAGCAAAAAAGTGCTATTTTACAGTCGATTTTGACTATTTTTGTGTCTGAAATTGTAACAAATCGCAAAAATTACATGCCAGAAAAAATGAGGGGGTCTGGCCTAAGTCGGGTGGGGGCATGTACATGTTACATGTATGGTAGAGCTACTTACAAATCAGTCGATAATCCAGTTAAGTTCTTTGCTAATCGGGTCGTAATTACCAGCCATAAAATAGGCGTCCCTTAGCGCGTCGGGAGTGCAAGTGGTACGTCGTTTCCTCAGTTCGGACAGGGTCAGCAGTTCGCACTTGTTTATTATGGTCTGCACGCTGTTGTCGTCGAAGTGGCGCGACCGGAATAGCAAGTGCTGCAACTGAGACGGGCCATTCCAAGTTATGCAAATTATTTTAGCCAACCGGCACGTCCACGGAGGGCAGGGTCATTTTGGCGTCGACCTCGTGAGCGCGGTAACACCAGGAGACGCGAACGCGCTTGGTTTTGTTGCGCGACTGCCAGAAACTCTCCACCACCGCCACGTACGGCTGTTCCGAGTGGCGACTGGGTGAGCCGTGTTGAAGGTGCACGAGATCCCCCAGCTGAAAACCCGTCCTGCTTATGTTTCAGCTGTAGACTAGGCCAGCTTACTTGTATGACCACATCTCCTCGTCGTATACTGCTGTAAAACTTTGTTTTTCCTTTGTTGCCGTCGAAGCAACTGCTGTCCCAGTTCCACTCGACTGGCTCTTAATAAGATTGGATAATTTAATTAATCAATTACAGTCAAGTACTTAACGCCGTTTATGGTACCGGTACCATAAAGTGCGTTAAGTGCCTGACTGAAATAATTAATAAAGTGCTGGTCTCGAAGAAAATTTAAGGACAAGCAAGCACAAAAAAGCTTGCCCTGTTTTTAGAAAGTGATAAAACAGTCAGGCACTTAACGCTGTTTATGGTACCCCTACGTTCGGGGCCTGTGGTGGTACCATATACGGCACCCCTACCCATGGTCATGCGTGCCGGTACCATATATGGAGCCGGTACCATTTAGTGATGGTACATATATGGTACCACTACCATATATGGTACAAAATCTGAACAGAGTGAACAGAACCAACGCGAAAGTAGGGGTACCATATGGTGTGGTACCACTACCCTCGGTACCGGTACCATATATGGATGGTATCGGCAGCTTAGATAGTGTTGGTGGTACCATAAACAGCGTTAAGTGCCTGACTGTAAAATATTCTTCGAGACAAGCATTCAATTGGTAAGACTACCAGAAGTAGTTTTGCAGCTGAGTTCATGAGTTCGTTTGCGATTTCGACTGCTGGGCCTAGCCAGGTCGGGCAAGTCAAAGCTGGACAGAGTGACGTCTCTACTCTTGCGGGTTCTGGTTATGAACTCCGGCAATACAGCCGTGCTGACTTCTGTAAATAGCTTCTTTTACCAACAAACAGACAGTCCCTAACAGCCGACAAACTGACTGGTGATGGGGAAGTCCTGAGGCAGCAGTCTAATGTCGGACAAAGCGATCTGGCCGGAATCGCCATCATCAAAATTGATAGTCACTAGAGGCTCCCCTTTCTTATTGAATCCGATCTCTGCAACAAAGAGCCCTGCTGTGCGCCATTTTGCATCTAAATCGGTCCAGTCCGCCAGCTGGTGTCACAGGTGTCAGTCTTATTGTATAGCGTAGGAGGAAGGAAGGAAGCAAAGAAACAATAGAGCCGAGCAATGCATCACTCGATCTATCTGCTCTGTTTTCTTCATTCTCTTATCTACCTGTCTATTTTGTTGGCGCCGCGCGAGAGCAGCCGCCCATTCTTGTCTTAGTGCAAACCGCCCACCAACCAACACGTGTTAACTGGCAGTCGGAGTGTAAAGTAACCAACAACCTTAGAAGTGAGTGACTCAAGACGCTGCCGCAAACAACCGCCCAAATCGAGCTCAACTCAGAGATGGCTCTCATCTATGCACCTTTAATGAACAAGAACATCAACCCCTACGCTCTGCCGAATCAGCAGCAGACCAGGAAGAGAGCCGACGGAAACGGCAGACGTGTACGGAAATCGTCAGAGAATACAGCCCGCAGCAAGGAAAGTTTGGCTGAGGAGTTCAGACACAGGTGAGGGCCTAATACTGTGGAACTATAGACTATAGATGCAGTAGTAGTGAGACCTTACACAACTGGCACACACTGCTTGGGAGGTCTCCAAATCTGTGCCTGTTTAGTACAGACAACATTCAATAAGATGAGATCGATTCAATTCCTGTAGCTAGGCAGTACAATGCTGGAAATGCTCCAAACACGAGCCACTACACACAAAACTTGCAACAGTTCTTCTAGTTTGTCAACTTTTTCTAGTTTGACGTAGTATATTGTAGCATTTGCAACCCCTTTCTCAACTTAATGCCGTTTAAACAGCTTGCATATTTTGTACATATAAGCTCTGATGTAATGAATACATTCCGATTTTAATAAAACACGTAAAACTGTCATTAGGTACGAAAGAGCAAATGTGACCAAAAATTGCGCCAAGCTTGCGCAATCCAGGCTTTAGTCGTCATAAAAAGTTGAGCGCGACTCTGTGGGGCCTGCTATCACTGTCAACTGTTTGCATAAAGTATTTAGTGTCATTTCTGAGCTGTTAATGCCGACCTGGGAGCTGTAATCCTTCGCAACAACATTGCAAAAACAGCGAGCCATTTTTAGTTCTCTTATCAAGCTGCTAACATGTTTAAGAGAGAGAACTCGTGAGCAGATAAGCAGGTGCAGCTGCAATAAATACTGACGGCATCATTCTGCAGCTGATGAAATAGTTGCTGATAAGCCATTGTAACGGCAGTTTGGCAGCTCAAAACCAAGAAAAGGGCGGCCCAACTGGCGCCTCTGTAGGCCAGTTGCCAGCAGTCTATAAACAAGCCCATCAGACACACGGAAGTATCCAGAACCAAGAATCAGTACAGAAAAAGAGCTGAGTGCTAAATAGAACCAGTTTCAGAAGTCAGTCGCACTCTGATGCTGACGCCAGAGCGGCCAAACTACGACAACAAGCCGTCCTGTCTGCCAAGAATCAACAACGACGTCACTATGCCAGCGAAAGCGTTCCAGTCTCCACACCTCCGCCTCGTCCGAAATCACCGTTTGCCATTCATCAGGTCTCCCATCAGGCAATTCCGGAAGACGAGGAGGGCTTCCGACCTCGAGGTCAGAGTGATTCGGCCCATCGCAAGCCCACTGACCTGCGCAAGTACCTGGCAGAACGACGAATGGCCATAGGCGACAACAATGAGGGAGCCAATGAGCGCAAGGCCAAGTCTCATTCGCCCTCTCCAGAAGGGGAGGAACCGAAAAGAAGGAGTCACTCGAATTCGTTCAGCCGTTTGTTTCGCAGACGAAGTGTCAGTGTGAACTGTCTGAGTGAGGCAGAGCGCAAACAGTTGAAACAAAGGAGGAAGGAGCAGAAGCAGAAGGAAATGGAGATAAACGAGGGAAAGTTGGCCAAGCTGAAACGCCAGTTCCAGAAACTGACCACCAACGATCACTCTGCAGAGAAAATAGCTGTCACTCCTCCTCCTCGCATGTGAAGTGCACTTTGTATTGTATTTATTGTACAGGTTTCCCTTTATGAAGGCTGTGATACAGTGGCTAATGTCATCAACCTTCTATTTATTATTTTGTTCGTTCCCTTTCAGTCAGCATCGTATTGCTTATGTTTAACGTTTAGCTAAACCTTCCTAACCGTCATTCATCACATTACCCTATACTAGAATATGATATGAGAGCATGTGGCAAAAATGAAAGCTTTGTACAAATAAATTATTCTGCTATACTTGTTTACAATATTTTTGCCCAGCCATCTACGTGCATCTGATGTCATCGCAAGTGGAATAATCCCCATACGTGATCTGATCTTATCTCGACAAAGTACATTATAGCTGACTGCGCAAACCAGCTAAGCAACTTCTTTAGATAAACCAGCGTGATAAAAGAACGCCCAGATTCTTTGGAAAACAAACTGCAAGAGCACAGACCACTTGTTCCAGCTAAGTGCGCAATTAGCTCAGTTTTAAACGAAACAAGTCAGCTGTCAGATTTTCAGGCCGACCTATCCAACAACCTTTGCACTTTTCAACCCAGACAATCAATCAGCGCCAACCAATGGTGGTCGCGGCCACTGTCTGTCCGTTATCAAAACGTAAACATGCCTTCATAAAAGAGTGAGTTCATTCTTAGTGGGTGTACTGCATTGCCCGGTCAGCTAAAATGGCTTTCGTAACGCCGCTTGTCAAACCGGGCTACCAACTCTATCAGCCCAACGATGCCTTGGTCTCCGCCCAATGGCGTCGTTCTCGCGCCCAATCAATGGAGCACGTGAGGAGGACGGTCTCCGACCTGACCAATCAGCGACGTCATCGAATGGCAGTGCTGCGGAAGAGCAAATCGACCGAAGAACGCAAGGTTCACTTCGGAATCGTGCAGGAAATCAGTGTCAGCAGGGACACGCCTCCCAACTCTCCAACCAAGACAGACGTCGACTACAGACTGCTGGATCAGCAGACTGACTCGAAGGAGAACTTGTTGGAAGAAAAGATAGAAAAGCTGCATGCCAGTAGAAGTCTAAGTCCTGAACCCAAGAAGCCTTGTCTGAGAAGAGAAGCAGGGACTGAGTCAAGACGAAGGAAGAACTCGTTGAGAGCGGTGCTTAGCACCTGCTTTGCACCTTATTCAGTGAGTGTGTGACAAGTCTTGTTGACAGAGTTGTTTAACTTTGATCTCGTCTTCTGTGTGTACACGTATATCACGTGAGTGTTTGTTTGTTTGTTTATGTTGGAATGTAAGCAATGCTCCTGTTTACTGTTGGTCTGACCACGTAAGACCTTTTGTTTACTTAAGCACACACACACACACACACGAGAACACGAATACCCATCCAAGTAAGGTAATGAACTATCATCTAGAGGATCTCTGACCGAAACCAGTGGCAATCAGGTATGGGCGAAGAGGGGAGTTGGTCCCCCTCAGGGCGCCGCTACCCCCTCACGAATTTTTTTGAAAGAATCTTGTATACAAACTATGATAAAAAGTCAGCTCAACATAGGTGTAAATGAGCTGAGAATAGCTTATTTTGACCTATTTTAACGAAAACTACGCGAAAAAACCTTGATTTTAGGCAAAAATCTGAGTTTTGGATTACCACCCCCTCAGCCGAACCCGCAGTCTATGTCTGGTTTGGTGGTGCCAGTCAGAACGGTAAACATTTGAATGTGCATGTGCATAACTGAACTGCATAATGGTAACTCAGCTCTTAGAGTTTTGACTGACTGATTGAAATTGAAATAGTATATGGAAATGTCCGAATGACGTCATCGGTTAGGGGGAGGGGATTCGGTTAACGACGACGCCACCTTTGCTTAATGGGGAATTAGCCTTCAAAAACGTATTTGAGAGGCATTCTTAACATAAAATTAACAGGTTTAGTAGTTTAAAGAGGCAGGTTGGGCTGGCTATAGGAAAAATCATGTAAAAATAGACTCTGTTTAAAAATATAGGAAAATAACTAGAAAAATCTAATAAAAACCTGTCTCAAACCTTGCTCATTAATTGACTGGTAGATTTTTTCAATTTGGGAGGTTGGAAAATGATCAGAACCGACGATAAGCGGAGGGGGTCGAAAAATGGCCAAATATCTATGACGTCATTTTTGCTAGGCCCCTATTCTAGAAGAAAGAGGGCGACAATGGTTCTCTCGGCCCCTGATAGGTTGGCCAGTCAACCTAATTATGAAATTACGCAACTGAGAAACGACTGACATTCCGAACCGTAGGGTGATCAGTTTTGCGTTATTGCAGGAATCACTAGAACTGAAATCTGGGCTTGAGTCTCTGCAGAGTTTAGCCAACTCACAGATTGAGTTGACCGTAGCGTGCTGCTTATTTGATTCTTCTACGTACTGTACGTATTCGTGCGTTTAACAAAATGCCATTCAGAACTGTCAACTGCGCAAAAAATGCAGTGGTCAGGAGCGCTGCGGCCAGGCCAAGCCAAGCCAGTAAACAAGTTTTTGCACGGACACAACCAGAGCAGGACAGTTGTAAACAGGACATGCCTATCGTAGGATTGGGCAGGGCGCTATCGATACATCATGCATCACACTACTAATAGCTGTAGGTGCGGTGATAAAAGCACGTGTTTTATGTTTTGCAAAACACCTACCATGGCTGTCGACAGTTCCGGGATAGAGAGCTTGTAGCTGACCCGACCAAAACGCACACACGCGACATCCGCTAGGCACTTGGTTCACATCTGTCACATGCGTTTCGCGCATCTGAAAAACAGTTAAAAGTCTGACTGATTTCTAGCCTAGTTAGTGATTTTGTGCCCGGTCGGCCTCGGCAGCTCGCACACACGGAACAGTCAGCAGGACTGTATGCATGCGCATACATGTACTAGGGGTTTCGGGGTTACCCTCTGCTGGAAAGGCCAAATCCCCTCACCCCCCGAGACAAGTTACGGGACCCCGACCCAAAATACAAGTACTAGTAGCGGCTCCAGTACTAACAAAAAAACGGGGTCAGAAATCACTAATTTTTAGCCTAAAATTCGCTTGAAAAGAATTTGGAAACCGAATTTGGCGTTTCCACTGCTGATATTTAAGGGAAATCGGGGCTTTTGGAAGCCCTTTTTCTCATTTTTTGCTTGTTTTTAGCTCTGAAACGCTATTTGGCAGTTTAAAATAGCGATTTTAGCGTCCTTACTGAAAAAAACGTGTTAAAAAGGCATTTCTCTTAAGGTGCAAAATTCAAATCTAAGGTTTTCTATTAAAACCAGTCGGACAACTGAATTTCAAACAAAAATTTTGTCAAAAACGAATGAAATAAAAAAATTGGGCTGTTCAGTGCGCAGTTTCAAAAATTCATTTCTGTGGCTTAAAACGCACCGGCAAGCTTCCTAACCAACAACATCTAGAAGCGTTCGGGTTTTAATTTTCTCAGCACGCATACATGTAACTAGGGGGTCCGCGCTGCCCCAAGCCGACTTAGACCAGACCCCCTCCGATTTTTCTGGTAAGTAACTGTTTAAGCAAATTTCTTCACAATTTCAGACTACACAAAAATTGCCAAAATCGCCGTTTTTAGCTGTATTTGAGCAGAAAAATTGCCATTTATGAGGTTTTTTAGTGTCCATACCCCTGCCAAGAATTGGCATCAGACCCCCGGCCGGCGCCATATTCACCAACCCCTCTCCCTTCGGCGGATGACCTTGCCAGTCAGCACAAGTTCTATGGATACAGTCATGGTATCGCCTCAGATGGTGCATAATACGGCGAAATGTCAAGAGATTTCGTAATGCATAAGGTAGGCCGGAAAGAAATACAAGAAACAAAAATAATTGCACTGAAAAAGTAAAAAGACGATATTAAGTACAGTTTTGATGGTGACGCATGGTGGAAAATAAATGCACTGCATTAGTCAGCAATCAATAAATATATAAGAAGCCATGGAAGCTGCGGCCAAACAAAAACCATTACGTATCAATCAGGTGACCACGCACTACACACTAAAAAGAGAAGCTATTTTTGGTAGTAGACAAATAGAACAAATATTAAAGGACCGAGCTAGCAGCAAAAATTTAGTTCCTAACTACAGGCAAAAGCAACCCCAGTTACGGATGCTCGTAATGGGCGGTGTAGGCTTGGTTTGGTATCTACAGCAACTTAACAAATTCCTTCGGTAGCCTATACTTGTGTCGTTTTAAAGTTTTGAACTGAAAAGTTGCCCATGTCAAATCGTAAATGCTAAACTAAAGTCCATTTCAAAAATGATTGGCGGTCGCATAAAAAATCTCTAAAACTTTCTTCACGACCCCTATTTTTATCAGTCGATAGCAAATTAGAAGGGCTATAAGATGCAACTATCAAACCAAACGTTCCACGTATAGTTTAGAAATGTTTTTAGAAAATTTTTTCTGTTTCAATACGGTCAGAAGTCGGTCTGAACTAGTAAAATTGAGAGAAAAAAGCAAAGCAACGTACAGCATTTTTAATCAAGTCCTCTTGACACAACACGTAAGGCCGATTGGAGCGTTGCCCGTCGACATGAACGTTGTAAATCATGGCTTCCTTGTCCAGAACCTCCAACTGACCGGGGTAAAACAGTCCTCCTTCTAGCACCAGCAATCTACTGCCTTCCACCAAGTCCTCGCTGCTTACACGGGCCTGTTCTGAAAGTAACACACTGCTGCAGCTTAATATAATAAATTCTGCTAAAACAGTCTGCCACTTAACACCCTTTATGGTGCCGGTCTAGGCTAGTCGCGCCATATATGGTACCGGCATTAAGTATGGTACCGGTACCATATGTGGTACCCAACGTTCAATCACTGTGATGGTACCATATATGGTACCCCTAAACATACATGTAACATGTCATCCGCCGAAGGGGGAGGGGGTTGGGGGGTCTGGCGCAGATTTTGGGTCTGAGCCAAAATTTTGGGAGGGGGATTGGGCACTAAAAAACGCTCAAAAATCGCATTTTTGGCTAAAACTAAAAAGTGCTGTTTGCAGGCAATTTTGGCAATTTTTGTCTCTGAAATTGTAAAAAATTGCAAAAATTTACTTCTCAGAAAATCGGAGGGGGCGGTCGGCGAAATCGTCTCGGGGGGAGGGGCTGCCCATCGAGGGGGTCCGGCCTAAGTCGGGTGTGGGGGCAGACCCCCAGACTCCCCTGTTACATGTATGGGTACCGGCATTAAGTATGGTAGCGGCACCATCCAAACGGCACATATTACGTGTGGTACCCTGCGTTCAAGGACTGTGGTGGTATCATACAGTATAGATAAAAAAAAAATGTCCCATCGCTTTTCCGGCCTTCACTCAAACGTTTCGTTCTCAGTCACTTCTTTACCGATTTGGCTCAAATTTTCAGCAAAAATTAACAACATGGTTGGCTAAATATTCTGCAAGTTTAGTGCCAACATTCCGACTCATACTGGTTTTATGACTCGAAAACTAGGAATGAGGGTGGTCCACGCAAATTTATTTTTTTTCGGTAATACAAGGAGTACAGGCCTGAAACTTGCAGGAATGATTGGTGTTGCTACTGGGCATAACATACTAAGCGGGCAGCCCTGTAGCTCAAAGGGCACTAAAATGGGGGAATTTCAAAAACATGAGTGAAAATCCCATAGTTAAGAAATCTGCACCTTCTACAATCAAAGCACTGAATCTGTTGTTAATCAACATAGATTGTAGCAGGAAGTTCGACAAATAAATGAACCTGATATTTAAGCTCTGTTCCACACCATAGTAACCATCCCTGCAGCGTTTTTTGAAAATTGAAAATCTTTAGAATCGTCATTTTGCCGGTTTTACGAAGAAAAGTCATATTTCGTCATGTTTTTGAAATTGTCCCATTTTAGTGCCCTTTGAGCTACAGGGCTGCCCGCTTAGTATGTTATGCCCAATAGCAACACCAATCATTCCTACAAGTTTCAGGCCTGTACTCCTTGTATTACCGAAAAAAATTAAATTTGCGTGGACCACCCCCATTCCTAGTTTTCGGGTCATAAAACCAGTATGAGTCGGAATTTTGGCACCACACTTGCAGAACATTTAGCCAACCATGTTGTTAATTTTTGCTGAAAATGTGAGCCAAATCGGTAAAGAAGTGACTGAGAACGAAACGTTTGAGTGAAGGCCGAAAAAGGGATGGGACATTTTTTTATCTATACTGTATATGGTACCCCTACACATGGCCATGATTGCCGGTACCACAGTTGTTAAAAAATTGTTTGAAGGCCAAAAATTTTTGCTTTTTCTTTAAAAATGTTTGAAAAAAATTTTCTAAATCGTCTTAAAGGGGTCCAGTATGCTAGTACAGGTACTTACACAAATTTTCCCCTTTTGCACCTCAAGTCAGTTAAGAAACCTGTTCGAAAACCACAATACAGGTCTAAACACTGCCTATAACTGCATAATTTCGCCGAAAATTGTCTTTAGAGGCACTTATAATCTAGAAGTTCTAGGCGAACCTAAGGAAGGATTTTCTCAAGCAGTCGCTGTTAGGCTCAGTGCACCCTTAGAGCGAATCTGATTTTGAGGCCCCGATCAGTACTGAGAAGAGAAGGTAAATATAAAGCCAATCCCAGGGCCACTCTAGTTGCAACCAGAATACTTGCACCAGGTGCACACAATCGAAGGTCAAACTTCGCGACCGGGACCCCCCACCCCGAGACAAAATTTCGCATACGCCCGCCCGCCCGCCCTGGACACATTTTTTGCAAATTCAGGTTCGAAAAAATTGCCTGTCGAACAGTGATCTGCAGGAGCCATTCATTACTGACACTTTTAGCGCCTTTCGAGCCCATTTAAAGCAACTTCTAGTACGTCAGACTACAAATTCGGGCTTAATCTCGACCCAAACCGAAACGCTCATCCTCTTTCGGCTGATGATAAGCTTGATGTGTGAGTGAGAATATTACTAGAGAGACTACCTTTAACCATACACTAGCTAATAAGTTAGCAATCAGAGCCCAGCAAAGCAGTGGTCGAGGGGAGCGTCGATCAAAAATACAGACAGATAGACAGACAGACAGACTACTGTTTGAACTGGCACTGGTAAAGAAGAGCACACGGGCTCGGCCAGCAGCAGTGCACCTGTGTCGGCCACGCCATTAGAACGGCCTGGTACGCTAAAGAACACACTGCTCAATTGATTGCTCCCACCCACCCACACTCTAAACTACTACCACCTTAGCTTTTGAAACTATCTCACTCTAGCTAGACAACTACACAGTTGCAAGGTTGCCGACAAGGCTTAGGAACTCTATCGCTGCGCGCATACATACTAGCACATACGTAATACCCATACATGTAACAGGGGGTCTGCCCCCCACCCGACTTAGGTCCAGACGCCCCGGATAGGCACCCCCGGAGACGATTTTTCCTACCCCCCCGCAGATTTTTGTGGCAAGTAATTTTTTCAGCAATTTCTTGCGATTCTTTTACAATTTCAGACCAAAAATTGGCAAAATCGCCTGTAAAACAGCACTTTTTAGCTGCACTTAAGCCCAAATTAGCGATTTTTGACAATTTTTAGCCGAAAAATAGCGATCTTTCAGTGTTTCTGTGCCCAACACCGTAACAAAATTTGGATGAGACCCGACGGCCGGCGCCAGACCCCCAAACCCCTTCAACGGATGACTTGTTACATGTATGGCCCATGCGGACTGAA
Organism: Sabatieria punctata; assembly: GCA_030248155.1. Lineage (NCBI taxonomy): Eukaryota > Metazoa > Nematoda > Chromadorea > Araeolaimida > Comesomatidae > Sabatieria > Sabatieria punctata. The sequence continues at coordinate 159,698 of JASANB010007604.1, read as the reverse complement.
GCCTAATCAACAAATTGTAAAAAATTCTGTTAGGTCCGCCTGTCTAACAAACTTTGTAAAATTATTCAAATCCTTAGCAGTTACAGTTTCATTTCATTATCAAGCGAGTTGCAAGGTTTCAAAACTGTTAGTAAAACAAGTTTTTAGGACAGTTCAAATTACGCTGGAGTGCAGGAATAAAAAACTTAATACTACCAGCACTGTTCGTTTTCCAAAAAAAAACTCAAGTAGGTTTTTTCCAGCTTTTTTTCGATTTTTTCTCCAAAAGATATTTTCCAAGATGACAGAAAAAAAATTTAACAATCGCATTTTATTGCAGAATTCAACGAAATAGCGTGAGTGAGTTTTATTACAAAATGCACTAATTTCATCTTTTAGAGTAGTAATTTGATTTTAAAACAACAAAAATACAATAATAAAAGTTGCCTGAAAATGGTACCGGTATTTTTGCCAAAAAAAGCTAAGTTATACCATAAAGCTTCTATTAACCTAAATTCAAAGCGTTTGAAGCGAGTTTAAGCAGCTACCTATTTCTTTTAAAAACTTGCTTGAGTTTTTTTCCGTATTTTAGTATTTTTTCCGAGCCCCTAGGAAAAAACCGGTTTTTTTCCCGAAAAATACTACTACCGCGAGTGACAGTACCGCTTTTAGGCTTGCTGAAAAACTTTTCCATGTCGACATCAATCTGACCGTTAAGAATACGAAAAAAAGATACTGTAGGTCAAGGATCAATCTTCCATATTCAAGTGTAGAAGCTTCATGCAAAAGAGTTAAGAAAATGAAATGCTGGTGTCAGTTTGATTGGCAAGTGACAAACAGAAGAGCACTATTTATTTGACCCCGATGACCTTGAAAGGACGTGTTTGCGACGCAGTCCCAACTGCCAATTTGCGTGCGTGCGTAGGGGCAGAGCGGCAGATAAACAAGCCACTTGACGTAAGCAGTCAGCAACCATCATTGTACGAGCTCTCAGCTGCGCCTCTAATAGAATTGGTTGGCCCGTTAGCCGGGCCCACCCACCACTAATAATAACAAGCACAATCATTAGAATGGCCTGAACATGTGGTCGGGAACACAGGCTACCTTGGCAATAAACAGTTTCAGAATTGAGAGCCTCACCACAAACCGCATCAATCATTATATGGGGGATTACTGATCGCCGGCCGAGGTGACACATGGCTGAGAATTCTGGTGCCCCTAACGCCACAGCTCATATGTGCACTAGGGGAATACATAGGGACAAACATGAGCTAGCATTTCGGCTGAGGGGTGGTAAATTCCGGAATCCTGAGGGGTAGCGGCGTCTGAGGAGGTGGCAAGCTAAAAAGTCCGATTTTTTACTAAAATCAAGGTTTTGGGCTTATTTTTCGCTAAAAGCTATTCTGAGCTCATTTACACCTAATCTAGGCATGCTTTTATCATAATTTACTATACACATTCCCGAGAGAGGGTAGCGGCGGCCTGAGGGGGGTCAATTCGCCCTCAACCCCCTTGTCCATGTCTAGCTAGGGATGCAACCGAATACAAAAATGCCGAATACTGATGATTAGCAGGCGCAATTGCAAAAATATATTGTCTAACAATTATTTCTTGTCCGTGCTAAACTTTTTAATGCAAAACACACAAAACTGTAGAGTGACGTATTGTTTGAATGCAGTAGATTTATCCATGCCTAAAACTAAATTAACCATACATGGGCGGGGGTGAGGGGGTTTAGCAAAAAAGCCCGATGTATGACTGGAATGTGCTTAAAGGCAAATTTAACAGAATACAGGTCTCATGAAGAGCCAAAAACAGGCCAAAAGAATGGTGTCAGGTTATTGGTGAGACTGACTGGTTTCCATAAACTAGGGTGATAATCGCTTCAAATCTTACGAAATTAGGCTGACATGCACAACTGGTGAGTAATCAATGAGCCTGCCAAAAGGCAAAGAATACAGTGGAAATGCTTGTAGGAAACATGAAAAAGGAAGTATTCTTTCCGCAATTTCAACCGTTTTGAAATCGACTATTCAGAACAGAAATAAGCTTAAAACGTTTTTTTAACCGTTTCCAAATCACTATCACTCCAAGTCGAACCAATACAGGTCATTCGCCAATGAGGGAGACGTCCCAGATAGGGGGGTTTGACCCCCCGACCCCTTTTAAATGTATGGTTCGAACTGGTATATTGGGGTTTTGTTACAGCAACACAATACTGATTGGGACCATATCTTCTATGATTAGCGTTTTTAGGAACCCGTTTTGCGCCAATCAACTAAAGGTTAGCAGAATCTATTTGATCCGGTTTTCTAACTAAATAGCATACATGATGTACTAGGAGGGATTGGGGGTTACCCCCCCTGCTGGAAAGACCAACCCCCTCACCCCACGACCCAAAAATACAAGTACCAGTAGTGGCTCAAGTACTAACAAACTGGCTCAGAAATCACTAATTTTTAGCCTAAAATTCACTTGAAAAGCCTTTGGAAACCGAATTTGGCGTTTCCACTGCTGATATTTAAGAGAAATCGGGGTTTTTGTAAGCCCTTTCTATCGTTTTTTGCTTGTTTTTAGCTCTAAAACGCTATTTGGCAGCTTAAAATAGCGATTTTTTAGCGTCCTTACTGAAAAAACGTGCTAAAACGCATTACCAGACGCTTTGGGGCTTTTTGAAATTTTAGTCCCCCCCCTCTGGGCGAAACCCCCCTATCCCGATCCCACATGTCGGCCCGGCGCTGTTATATGTATGCTAAATAGCACAGCAGAAAGCCTTTTTGTCCTTCAATAAAAAGAAATAAATTAATCGTTTCTCATTGCTATAATGATACAGAATTTAATTCACCAACCGATTTCGGTCCAACTGAGCAAGTAATGAATTTCTCTGGTATTGTTTTGACTACAAAAATCACCTAGTGGCAGAGAACAGAGAAAAAACACGTAAAAACCTGCACTGAAAAGTAGGACCCAACACTTTTTTCATATTAAGTTCCCCGGTGGACGTTTCTAATTCCTTTAGATGACAGAACAGAGAAAAAATTCAAAAGCAAACCACTTACCATTAGCCCTGCAGGTGAGCGGAATTGCAGTTGGAAGGCAAGAAGAAACGGTAGAGTGGCCATCAAAAATCGGGGGCGTAAATTCCTCCTCCTGACTCTGACAAGGCGACGACCGATCCTCCTGGCTCTGGAACGAGCACTCAAATTCTTTCTGAGATTTGCTTTCAGTCGAGATCTGAACGGCTTGTTCTTGCAGCATAGCAACTTCAAATTTCACGCGCTCCACTTTCTTCTTGGCGTCCGTCTTAGCGCGGGCCTGTTTGAGCGTCCTAGGCGCGCGTCGCATTCGATTAAATTCTTTCTGCTGTTCCTTGTAAATCTTCTGAATCTGCCCGATCTCCAGACGCAACTCCAGCTCGCGACCGGTCATTCCAATAGCCCAGAGCGGAATGCTGACCTGCCGACCGCAGGTGACGCTGCCTATGCACTCTTCGTGAATCAGCGAGCCTTCTGAATCCAGCGGCCGGTCGGGACAACTCTCGTGTCGTTTGCAACAGGGTGCAGAAGGTCCGAATCTGCTTCTGAGGCCCATCTTAGGTGGCGAGGCAGGACTGGGAAAGGAGGAATGGAGCAGATCAGATGAGTCATCGCGACTAACAACCGAGATTTCGGCGGATGACGAACGTTTCTGAGACACATTTCCCGGTGAGTAAGGCGGAGTTAGACTTAGCAGCCAGTCAGAATTTGGAGTTCCCGGAATGGTAACGTGTAGATTAGTGTCCATAATTAGTTAGTATCACCAGTAGTATTATTTATTTATTATTATTTCTTCATCTGAAAACCAATTACATGGAGTCGGCACGCACAACCGCTATGACTCATAAAAGCTTAACCACACTGCTCTAATATCTACCAGGGAGCTGGCCTAACGGCCGCTGCTGGCACGCTGCCATAATGAGTTTTTTGGCCCCAAACGCTAAAAGGCGCAGTGCCTTCTTAACAATTTCAAGCGTACATGGCCGTTACCCCCTGCTAAGTAAGAAATTGCTATGCATAGGCATCGGTTTGCGTAGATTTTAATATTTTTCTGGACAGCAATTTTTAGGCCATTTTGGGGGCAAGTTCGCACTTTCTTTACAATTTCAAATTAAATATAGCCAAACCTACATGAAAAACAACAAAAAAGCTATTTTTATTCTCTTATGAGCGATGTTTTGCCCAAAAGCCCACTGTTGAGTTGTCACAATCACATTTACGCTCACCGGATCAGTGTTGCCAGGTGTAGTATAATTGACCTTCGAAAAGTATCGAAAAATCGGCTGTAGTATGTAGTATAAAAAAAATGTAGTATAATTTTAGATTTTGTAGTATAAAATGTAGTATAATTCAACATTTCCATTTCAGATGTCGTCTTTTCCCAATTTTTGAGAAAACCCGTCAATATTTTTCTAGATCGATTTCTCAAAAAGGCCAAAACTCGTTGTTAAATAGCGAATTTTCCATAAAAGTCGCCAAAACTTTCCGCTGGAGGGGATAGGGGCTGGACGGCCTAGTGCGGGGCCTCGTCCGGATTGGCATGGTAAGGCCCCAGCCCGTGTATTTTTAAAAGTCGAATCGAAACCACTTTCATCTAAATTTGAACTTGCTTATCTCTGAGGGGAACGGGAACGGTAAACCATGCGTAAACTGGCAAAATGCATAAATGTTCGATGGTTTAATATGTTAGTTGAAACTTTAGCTTGAATAGAAACTCTGAGTCGAAATTAAAACGCTTCTGCCATTGCTGCCTGCACTACATAACAGTTTTCTATGCTTTAAACCTTTGATCTGACAGTTTTACAGCGTAGTATGAAAATGTAGTATATTTAAGAAAATTGTAGTATAAAGTAGTATAATTTTGAGCTGGTGGTAGTATACTGCACTGGCTAGCACCTGGCAACACTGCACCGGATATCAGTCAGACTCTCTTTACACCCTTTTTAAGGCGATTTCTGCGGTTCATTAGTACAAAACTAAACTATTACTCAATTTCTAATAGAATTACCTATTTACCTGTATTTAGCCAAACGTTGCAGCTTGTCAAACAACTAAACTGACAAAAACAACTTCAACAAACTTTGCACTTGCTGCGTCATTAGAAAAAAATGACTTTCCGCAAACTCAGTTCACGTTTAAAACTGATCTGAACTTACCGAAATTTTCATTAAATAACGCGTTTGGCGATTACGCTCAGCTGACTACGACCAATCCGACCAAGTGCGACATTCTAGGTGTACTTATTTAACTTAGCTCACTGATATTATCTTTACAGTTTTTATCGACGCTTTTACTTATTTCACCGCAGACATGGGCCGGAAAACTCCGGAGGGGGTCTAGAGATCTCGGGGGGGGGGCTCGGAAAAAGTCCAAAAAACGCCTATTTGCAGTCAGGGTAATAACAACATACGGTACCACCAGAGGCCTCGATCGAAGCGCTACCATGGTACTACGAAGTTAGACACGTAGCCGTACCATATATTTTGTAATTTCCCTGACTGTAGTAAGCAGCGGAGGCATTAGAAGGGAGCAGAAAAATTTAAAAACAGACACAAAGAAGTTTGGCACGCTGATCGTGGGAGCAGATAAGAGTCATTCTAACGCGCCGAGAGGGTATCAAATTTACTGACGATAGTGTGTGTTGCTAACAGAGACGAACAAATAAAAATCGATAATCGCACTGTCTTCTCTACTGCGCCAGGTCGTTGTGTTCGAACAGTTCCTGGTCGTAAACGTCTGCCGCGATCTGTCGTCCGGCGAAGTACCGACCGTGCAGCGATTTGCGAGCATTTTCCATACCTAAAAATGTTTCAGTTACATCGGCGTGTTCCACTTTCCTCCGTTCCACTTTCCTCCTTTCCACTTTCCTCCGTTCCACTTTCCTCCGTTCCACTTTCCTCCGCCCATATTCCACTTTCCTCCGTTTTGAAATTTCAGCATTATCTAACGAGTTATGGTTTCTATACTATTTTTTGTAACTGCATTAGGAACATAGTTTAGCGAATTATAGTAGGCTTTATCGAATTAGACTCATACATGGGCCGGGGGGTAAGGGGGTATACCCCTCCCCCTCGGCCGGCCATACCCCCCCTCGCCCACCCACCCACCCCCCTCCCGGAGGGAGGAAATTTTCGCTTATTTAAGGCAAAATAGGCGGTTTTTGGCCTTTTTCGGGGGACCCCCCCTGAGGTCTCCAACCCCCCCTACCCCCCTCCGGATTTTTCCGGCCCATGCATGATTAGACTCTCATAAATACATCACTAGACAGCACACAAATTACATGAGTTTTGCATTGCAACAGCAAACTAGCGTTCGACAGTTGAATTACACAACTTAACAAAACAATAAACACAAAATAACAACTTAACTATACTGTATAAAGAAAGCTCCGTTTTAGCCATGTTCGTCCATAGCTTCCCGTTGTATCTGTTGGTTGTGTTACAACGCCAATGCATCCGGTTGACGTCAGGGTTCATTTCTGCTTGAAAGTATTGATAACCGCGATAAAAAACGGCCGGCTTTCCTCGCTGAGTTTGAAAAGTAATAATCAGTCGTTTTAACTACGTAGTTCCGATCTACTGGTAGTAACCCTTCACCAATCTCCAAACAAAACAACAGCTCAATGACCCTCTATCAGCCCCCAGACATACATAATTACCCATTGTCCCAACAGGTTAGTTGACATAACACTAATAGCCCTAGGCTACCGGCCAGCTCATGGATCGTTAATCCGTTCCTATTTACGCCTTCATATAAGGCCAGCAAGAGAGCCGAGAAGCAGGAAATCCTCCACTCTATGGCAAAGATTACGCACTCATATAGCAGCACTGAACATACTTGTACACACTCTTAAATCTGCTACACACTTATACCGTCTCATTTATAGGTCCGAAAGCTGATTTTAGGCTAATGAGAACAAAAACTCGTTAGATAATGCTAAAATTTTAAAACGGAGGAAAGTGGAATATGGGCGGAGGAAAGTGGAAAGGAGGAAAGTGGAACGGAGGAAACTGGAACGGAGGAAAGTGGAACAAACCAGTTACATCACCTACATGTACAGTACAATAGAGTGGAGTGGAACCGTACAAGTAGTACGGGCTAGTTGTGAGGCATACGGTTGCTGTGTTCTTTTCCTCAGCTCATCGCTGGTGGTACCACTTAATTCTCTCCAATCTTAGTAGACATTTTGTTGTCAAAGATGCCTAATCTCTTCTCTAGTCTAGTTTAATCTTAGCTCATTGCTGTCTCGTTGAGCTGACCGGTCGTACGGTGGCCACCACTTTTTTACGCAGTCTCTCGTATCTGGAATGCCCTACCCCAGTCTGTCATGCCGCCGGGCATCCGGCTGTTGAGCATGAAACACTGCCAGGTGCGCCCACCAAACTCCAACCCGGCCCGGTGCATACCGTAACATGTCTGTCCTTGAAAATTGGGGATTTTTAAACGTGTATTTCTATTTTCTGCTTAATTCTAATTTAATTTCCAAAATTTCTGCTTCTAAAGCGCATCGCATTTGCAGGCGTTTTAAAATTCTGGACCCCACTCCTGAGCAAACCTCAAATGACACGCAAACCCAGCAGCCCTGATCATCTGGGTGTTGTGCAGTGGAAGGAGAGAAGGAAAACAAAAGCCACTGGTGGACGGTAAACAAGGTCAAACATCACTCACCAGCAGGGGAACTGTACTTGACAAAAATCTTCACAACTACCGGCGCATCGGCTGCCTCTCCTTGTCGCTCTTGATAAATAATTACCTGCAACAAACAAGTGTAAAACTGTCTACCTACGATGCCGCACATCTGTGTCGGTCCCAGGAAGAGGGGAGGGGAGGGTAAAACAAAAATCAATCAACTTTCTGATGCGTTCTTGACAATTTTGGCAACTGAATCCACTTCATAAAAAAGTCTTTCTGTTAGAAACCGCGCATTAGCCAGCGTTCGATTTTGAAATAATACAAGTCTCAGTCAAAATTCCAATTTGTAGTTTGAGGCAGCTCAGTTGTTGCCAGTGCAATGAAAACACCAACCGACCCCGGTGATGAAATAACAAGATCTGGGCACCGTAGTATCACATTTATTACAATTAACTACTAGGTAAGCATAAGACTAACAGGGTCTGACCCCACCAAAACACCAATCTCCCTTCGGCAGACAATCTGCTGCAGGTAAGCAAGCGATGAGAGCATAGAGACGAACCTGTATAACTTTGCCGTATCGATTACATTCTTCCTCGACCTCTTCTTGTAGGTACTCATCCACGTCTTCCGGGCCGACCATATTGCGCAAGACCACCACGCACGACTGAAAAGACCAGTCTACACCCACACTTACATGTCCAGGGGTCATGTGGGCAGACATGGGCAGAGGGGTTGACACATCGGCAATTTTCAGGAAGAATTTTGTATAGAAATTATGATAACAGCATACATCAGTCAGGCACTTAACGCCGTTTATGGTACCGACACCATATAAGGTGCGGTGCGGTACGCGGTACCATATATGGTACCACCACAGGCCCCGAAGGTGGGGTACCATATGATACCACTACCCCAGGTACCGGTACCATATGGTACCACCACAGGCCCCGAAGGTGGGGTACCATATGATACCACTACCCCAGGTACCGGTACCATGGTACCACCACAGGCCCCGAAGGTGGGGGTACCATAATATGATACCACTACCCCAGGTACCGGTACCATACATGGTACCACCACAGGCCCCGAAGGTGGGGGTACCATATGATACCACTACCCCAGGTACCGGTACCATATGGTACCACCACAGGCCCCGAAGGTGGGGGTACCATATGATACCACTACCCCAGGTACCGGTACCATATATGGTGTTGGTACCATAAACGACGTTAAGTGCCTGACTGTACATGTCACAGGTTATCCACCGAAGTGTGGAGGAGTGGGCATTTGGGGTCTGGCGCCGGCCGGGGGTCTGAGCCCAAATTTAGGGGGGGTTGGGCACTAAAAAATCGCAATTTTCGGATAAAAATCGTTAATTTGAGCTGAAATACAGCTAAAAAGTAGAGTGCGAACTGGTATTGGGTATTGGGTATTGGGTGTATTGGGGTGTTTTCCAGGTATTGGGTATTGGGTATTGGGGTTTTTACCTCCCAATACCCAATACTAATTGGGACAGGTAAAAATAGAGAAAAATCGATGTTGACCTGAAAATTTGATCTGAAAAAATCGAAAAAGTTGATCGATGATTCGGGTTTAGGAACCTGTTTCGCGCTAAGTAGCCATCCATCCAAAATTCCGATTTTTTGGGGCCCCTTTCCCCCAAAATCGCCTTGCGTCGTTTCTTGCGGATCCCCTCCCCCTAAGACGACGTCGTTTTCGGTTACCCCCCCCCCCCCGATAAAAGTGCAGTACATACAGTACTGTCATGTTTTCTTATTACCATACCATACTGTACAATCAATTGAATAGATCGCTACAATCACTGAGAAGCTTTTTAATTTGATTTCTCTGTTCTTACCTAAAATAAAAATGGTGAAATTTCTAATGTCACAATAATGTATCACTACCCATGGCTATTGTGGTGGTGCACACAATTTCCGGCAGAGTTAGGAAAAAATTCGCCGGAAGTAAGAAACACGACTGAATTACGAAATATTAAGTACCAAAACTGATAATTTCTGCTAATTTTACCCCAAAAATAGCTTCTAAATGCTTTCTAAAAGGCTAATTTTCAAAATTTTCTCGCCCTGCTTGGGCAGCGGCCCAACCAGGCCTCTTAAAAATTTTAATTGCAGTGCCAAAAATCTTTTGTACACAACTGGAATGTACCTGTCCAGTGAAATGTAATTTTTGGCCCAGCTACGCAAGTATTGGGTATTGGGTATTGGGGTATTGGGGGTCTCAGGTATTGGTATTGGGTATTGGGTATTGGGTTTTCTAGGTATTGTTCGCACTCTACTAAAAAAGTGCTGTTTTATAATGATTTTGGTAATTTTGGTGTCTGAAATTGCAAAAAATTACTTGCCAAAAAATCGGAGGGGGATGAAAAAATCGTCTGTGGGTCTTTAGCACCCCGTAAAGCATAGATGTACAAGGTGCTCACCGCCTAGCTAGAAAGACCATCCCCCATCCGCCCCAGACGGTCCCGCCCGACCCAATAGCGGTTCCAGTAAGAACAAACTACTAGCACAAAAATCATTCTTTTCATAATCGAATGTTTTTAACGTTCCCGCTACTGCTGTTCAACATTCTTCTCCTTTTATTCAGCGGACTGCCTTGGCAATACAGCATCCTCAGGAGGACATACCAAGTAAGCAAACACCACCAGGGCCCGTATTCATAAAAATATCCTAAGCTTAGGACAACCTAAGGCGCTTAGGACGTCCTATTTGGCCGTAGGATATCCTACGAGTATGACATCCTACGCCGTATGATAGGATTATTCATAAAACTGTTTAGGATATCATACTCGTAGGAAGTCCTAAGCGCCTTTTATTAGCGGTTTGAGCCAGCGCCACGCGACATGTTTAGGAGGGAAATTCAAACCTGACTCATGTTTTGTTGTTGGCACCGACCGGTCGCCCAAGTTTGAGTCTAGAAGTAGTCATTTCTGTTCTGTAACCGTAATTTTGCCGTTTTTTCAATAATACAGAGCAAACGGGTATGAAAGTAAAAAGCTAAGAACACTTCATTTTCAATGAAAACATGACTATTTATATGTTTACTACTAATTTCAAGTTTATAATTATGTTTTCTAGCCGAGATATTGGTAGACAGGCAACCAAGCGTGTTTATCGCATGCAACGCACTAGTGTTGTTAGGCTCTTTTTTTTTTAAAAAAAAAAGGCTTTTTTTTAAAAAAGAAAGCTTTTTTTGAAGGCCCATTTCGAAATTTTTTTATTTTATTCACAGTATGGAAATTTTGGCGGAAAATGGCTGAATTTAGCCTCAGATATACATTAGCAGTGCAGTTCTATCAATTTCTTGCCTATTCTAAGCCTAAAAATAGGTTTTGAAGGGCAGCAGCCACTCTGTGAGCAATGCTGCAGGTAGAATATCGACTCTCCGGCTGTAACACTATGTTTGAACCAAAGTATCAGCTTTTGTATTTAAAGTTGCTTCTGATGCATCCTTGCATCTCCTACAAGCTATATTTCATGTTAGGAAAAAATTTTGAAAAAAAAATTTCGAAATGAAAAATTTTCATAAAAAAGAACTTTTTTTTGGCTTTCAAAAAAAAAATTTTTTTTTACAACTCTACAACGCACGCTAAAACCTACGTCCTAAGCGGCCGTAGGTAGCTCGCGACCTACCTAGGGTTTTTCGTCCTACGCCGTAGGATTTCCTAAGAGCGGCCATCCTAAGCAAAGTTTTATGAATTGTCCTACGGCCCGCGCGGCGTCCTAAACGGCCAGATTTAGGAAATCCTACGTCCTAAATTGTTTTATGAATACGGGCCCAGGAGTCGTCTGTTTTTAGCCGTTAACCCATAACTTGGCTGTTTAAATTTGGAATTTCTGCCTAGCGCTACTGTTGATAATAATAAATAGCATTTTCAGTTGTTCTTCAGATTAAGACCACCCCTTGACTCCCAGCTGACCCGTAATCGGAAGAATTACATACCCCCATGAGAAGATTTTTGGTTAAGGTAAGTGTCTAGTTTAGAGAGGCTGCACCTACTGTACCAACAAAGTTAATCTACACATACAGCAGGAGACGGTCTGATCGTCATACTGACTATTCCAGCTCAACTAACAGCTATAATAGGTAATTCCTTTTCATTCGTCCAACCAACGAAGAGCCAACCTGTTTTGCCGGTTGCTTGGAAACGTCAGATTACCAATTTGCGCAATGATTAAAGACGGCACAAAAACAGCCTCTCTACGGTGGGTTAAAGCTAGCTCAAGACGCTAAACTACAGCTCATTTACAGTCAACTACCATGGATGGATAGATTGACCGGGCGTGGCCGTCTTAGCCCCTGCGCTGCGGGCCCATTACGCACACCCATATGCATCCTGCCCTTCCTTTGCTGCCTTCACTACTAGCCTAAACACATGCTCGGTGTCAGTCTGGTCGGGTCTCAGTGGTACTGTAGCTGTCCCCGTTCCATATGTCCCAACACATGTGTGGTTGCTATTATTGTAGCTTTTAGGAACTTAGGCAGCCCCAGTCGGTTCCCATTTACCTACTCGCTGTAACAACTTTCGGTGGCCTGGGTTGGGCTTTGTGCCGACGACCAACTCTTTGCGGCAAGAAACTTGCCCCGCCGAGTGGATGAACGCACGATGTCGCGCACAGTGGCCTTGCGGCCTAAACCACTACACCAACTGTGCCGGCGTCAACTACCATACATGGGCCGAAAAAATTTGGACGGGGTCTGGAGATCTCTAGGGGGGGTCTCCCAGAAAAAGTCCAAAAAACGTCTATTTTGCCTTAAATAAGCGAAAATTTTCTCCCTCCGGGAGGGGGATTCGGGGAGGGGTATGGCCGGTGAGGGAGGCGGTAAACCCCCTTACCCCCGCGCATAATATGTCAACTACAGCATAGACAAAAAATGTTCCATCGGTTTTTCGGCCTGGGCTGTTTCCACAAGCGCGCAGATAAATAATATGCAATAGAAGGTGTTCCACCGTTTTGAGGTGTCTAGTAGTAGGTTTCTTCGAGCCATGCTTGCTTAGGGTTAGGCTTATAATCAGCCTCAGACTTATACTGGTAGGTTCGTTCCAGCTTAGGCTTATAGCATACATGTACTAGGGGGTTTGGAGCAGACATGGGCTAGCATTTCGGCTGAGGGGGGGGGGTAGAATTTTCAATTCCTGAGGGGGGTAGGAGCGCCTGAGGGGGCTGAGGGGGTGGTACGTCAAAAAGTCCGATTTTTGGCTAAAATCAAGTTTTTTGGCACATTTTTCATTAAAATAAGCTATTCTGATCACTTTACACCTAATCCAGGCATCTTTTTATCATAATTTTCTATACAAAATTCTTCCAAAAAAATTCCTGATGGGGGGTGCGGTCGGCTGAGGGGTAGTCTGGGCAACACCCCTTGTCCATGTCTGGTTTGGAGGTTACCCCTGCTGGAAAGGCCAAAGCCCCCTCACCTCAGTCTTGGCCCTCATCAACTTGTGCATGAGAACGTTTCTGGCCTCGTTGCCTTTTATGTTGAAGTTCTCCTGCGCCGCCAGGGTGGCATTCTCCTCTCCCTCCTGTATCTTTTGCAACTTCTCACTCAGTGCGCCCGTTGACGTCGCTCTCATAGCTGAAACCCTTCCACTTTACTACCATGTGATTCAGATTAATCTACATCCTTAGCATAGCACAAATATCCATACATGTACTAGGGGGCGGTTTGGGGGGTTTACTCCCCCCAGCTGGAAAGGCCAAACCCCCCACACCCCCCCCCCCCCCCGAGACAGGTTAAGGGACCCCCCCCCCCCCCCGACCAAAAAATACAAGTACTAGTGGTGGCTCCAGTATTAACAAACTGGGTCAGAAATCACTAATTTTTAGCCTAAAATTCACTTGAAAAGCCTTTGGAAACCGAATTTGGCGCTTCCACTGCTGATATTTAAGAGAAATCGGCGTTTTTGGAAGCCCTTTTTGTCATTTTTTGCTTGTTTTTAGCTCTAAAAAGCTATTTGGCAGCTTAAAATTGGGATTTTTAGCATCCTTACTGAAAAAAAAAACGTGCTAAAATGCATTTACAGGCGTTCTGGAGCTTTTTGAAATTTTGGACCCCACCTCTGGACGAAGCCCCCCCTCGACCCCCCATCTGAGGAAAACCCCCTACCCCCCTCCCCCCAGGTCGGCCCGGAGCTGTTACATGTATGCAAATATCTGTCACTTTCCTAAGCTCACACAGTCAGGCACTTAACGCCGTTTATGCTACCGACACCATATAAGATGCCGGTACTATATATGGCACCGGTACCTACGGTAGTGGTACCATACATAGTACCGTCACCATATATGGTACCGGTACCATATATGGCACCCCCACGTTCGGGGCCTGTGATGGTACCAAATATGGTACCCCACCTTCGCATACCACTCTGTTCAGATTTCGTACCATTATATGGTAGTGGTACCTAGACTAGTGGTACCATATGGTGTCGGTACCATAAACGCTGTTGAGTGGCTGACAGTCATAGGTTCAGTTGTGGAAACCGCGCACATATGTGAGATCTGTTAGCAGTAACGACAGAGTCACTTACCGGCTTCCTGTGCCTGTACATCAGCTGGTCCTTTCGGTTGGTTGACCATTTTGGCCATTGGGTCGCCCTTCTTCTTCTTTTTCTTCTTCTTAGCGGGCGCTGAACTACTGGGGCCTGCCGACGGCTCTGCACCGGTCGACTGAGATGTGGACGGACCCGGGCCGGAACCCAATGACGCTATCGAAACAATACCCGGAGGCGGAACTGCTGCAGAGTCTGTAAACCGGTTCAGCTACCTCCATTATAACAGCCAAACCATACATGCATACGTGTACAGTCATGTCTCGTTAATCCGGATATTCGCCTTCCGGGCAAGATTAGGCCAGCTCCCAATTTTCCCCCATGTTATATGTCCCGTTAATCCGGACAGAAGATTTGGGGTCCCAACTTCGAAATTTGTATGGTAAAGTGATTCGTTAATCCGGATTTGGTTAGTTAGGACAAAATTCATGCGCAATTTTTCAATTCAGGTGTGAATTTTCAATTGAATAATGCTTTTCGTTGAGTCAGAATCTGATTATTTTTGCCTTTTTGGGAGCTATAATCCGCTGAAATAAGTTTTTGCGTTTTAATTAGGAGGTACAGCTGCAGAATCTGATATGCAACTAACAAAAAGCTGTCATTTAGGCCTTTGACCCGAAAAACATTGTTTTAGCTTTGATTCGTTAATCCGGAAATTCGCTAATCCGGACAAAATTGGCCGGTCCCAACTTGTCCGGATTAACGAGACATGACAATACAAGGGGTTGGGGTACCCCCAGGCTAGAAGTTTATAATAGGGACCCCACACCGACGCAAAATGGACGTATAGAATAGAAGCTCCAGTACTAACAAACTGGTCTACAAATCACTAACGTTAGCTAAAATTCGCTTGAAAAGCATTTGGAGACCGAATTTGCCGTTTCCACTGCTGATATTTAAGAGAAATCGGTGCTTTTGGAAACCATTTTTGTCATTTTTTGCTTGTTTTTAGTTCTAAAACGCTATTTGGCAGCTTAAAATAGCGATTTTTAGCCTCCTTACTGAGAAAAACGTGCTAAAAATGCATTTCCAGGCGTTTTGGAGTTTTTTTAAATTTTGGACCACCTCATGGAAAACCCCCTCCCTGGATCGGCCGGAACCTGTCACATGTATGCATACATAGTCGTAGCTCAGAGGGGGACAGCCAGGTCTCCATGTGTAGTTGTCTGAGGAAATGCTCAAGTTAACGGCGTGAAATTCAAAGTTTGGCAGGAAATTTCATTTCTTGCAAATGTTTCGGCGGAAAATTTAAAAAAATCACCTAAAATTCAAAACTTTCTAGTTAAAGTTGAGTTTTTGACAAAACCTACCCAAAAACCGGATTTCCAACCCAAATTTTGTCAAAAAAATGGAAATTTTCCATGAAAATTTGCAAAAATTTCGGATTTGGTGCCTGGAAGAAGTTGTGAAAATTGATTTGTGCGGCTTAAAACGCATCTGGAGGCTTTACAGCAGCCTTTAGCAACGTTTGGTAGATTTAAATTTTCGTCACCCCTGGGCACCCCATTCACGTAACAGTTACCATTACCAACCACCAGACATGGGCTAGCATTTCGGCTGAGGGGGGTAGAATTTTCAATTCCTGAGGGGGGTAGGAGCGGTTGAGCGGGGGCTGAGGGGGTGGTAAGCCAAAAAGTCCGATTTTTGGCTAAAATCAAGGTTTTTTGGCTTATTTTTGGTTAAAATAAGCTAAAATAAGCTATTCTAAGCTCATTTACACCTACCAGGCATATTTTTATCATAATTTTCTATACAAAATTCTTCCAAAAAATTCCTGAGGGGGGGTAGCGGCCGGCTGAGGAGGGGTAGGTCAGAGCCTGAGTGGGGGCCAACCCCCCTCAGCCCCCCCCCCCTTTGCCCATGTCTGCCAACCACACATGTACGAGGTCTGCAGGCAGCCCTTGAATGTATCAGGGTTCCATGAAAACTACCAATAACGGAAGCCACAGTCAGAGAGAACTCACCTGACGAGGAGGAGGAGGCTGTGAGTTGTGGAGGGACGGCCAAAGAAGGCGGAGGGACGCTGTCAGCGAAGCCACCGAAACCTCTTGCAGGAGAGCCTGAGTGAGCTACTGGACTGACGCCACGAGAATTGGTTGTACTAAGACCGGTTGGACAAGACAGACCTGCAACAAATCACAAATGCATCTCTGACAATAGACTAGTTAGAAATAATGAAAGTTTTACAAAATGATGGGGTAGTGGTTGGGTGCACCTTACATGGGCCGGAGGGTTAAGGGGGTACCCCCTCCCCTCGGCCGGCAATACCCACTCCCCCACCCGGAGGGAGAAAATTCTCGCTTTTAAGAGTATTTGGACTTTTCCGGGGATCCCCCACCGAGCCGGCCCATGTATACCGTGCACTGCAAATTTAGTCTTGAACATACATGGGCCGGAAAAATCCGGAGGGGGTGGGGGGTTGAGACCTGGGGGGTCCCCCCCCCCCGAAAAAAGGCCAAAAAACGCCTATTTTGCCTTAAATAAGCGAAAATTTCCTCCCTCCGGGAGGGGGGGTGGGGGAGGGGGGTATGGCAGGCCGAGGGGGGTATGGCCGACCGAGGGGAGGGGTATACCCCCTTACCCCCCGGCCCATGTATGGTCTTGAAACGGTTTGTATCAATACTGCATCTGCTCCCACATCGCTTGTTCTACCAACGTTCAATGTTCATTTCATAGCCCACACAGGGAAAACGAGGTGTCATAGACGGTTGTTAAATGCGACCTTTAACGCATATTAACAAATCGCACAACAATATCTCGTTTAATTTGCTCAAAAAATTACTTGACAGAAAAATCGGAGGGAGATTGGAAAAATCGCCTCGGGGGTCTGGCCGAAGTCGGATGGGGCACAGACCTCCTGTTACATGCATGTTCACAACTATTTTTGTGGGTGGGGTGGTTTGGGGGTTTGACTAGTCAGAAACTGTATGTTTGTTAATTTATGCACAGTCATTGTAGCATCCATAAACAACAGAAAAAATTCAAAATTTCGCACCCCCACCGCCTCCTGACGTTTTCCGGGTTTTCAGCACAACCCCCTACAAAACTACAAACTTGGTACTGTGTCCGACACTGAAGAATGTAAAGTTAAATGTACATAGTACTGTAGAAGCTATGAAAAAGAAACTGTTTTGACAATGAACTATTTTGGCAGTTGCAAACATGATCTGAGAATAAATGGGCCAGGGTGAGGGGGGTTTACCCCCTCGGCCGGCCATCCCCCCTCGGCGACTCGCCCTTCCAGAGGGAGAAAATTTTCGTATATTTAAGGCAAAATAGGCGTTTTTTTGGACTTTGCCAGACCCGCTCCGGTCCATGTATGGATCTGGGTTGAGTTTTCATTGTAATATAGTTGCAGACAAAAGCTTCTTAGTCACATAAAAAACGACAAAGCGTTTTCGAAGTGAAACCCACCAAGATGACGTTTCTTTCAAAAAACTTCTGAACCGTTTTCAGCCACCCTAACCCCCACTCTTTGTCGGTGTCTGTGATGTATTGGCAGCAACCTTGCCTGCCATGCATCACGCGTTTGACACATAGTAGGGGTTCGTCCCCGGTGATTGCCTCGCATGTGGCCCAACAAGGGTTGTTTACTGGTTATCCGGTGTACATGTGCGTTATAATAATAATAAACTCTGAACATTGTATTTTCTGGAGGGCCCCTTAACTTTCCAACTCTGCAGGGCTCCGATCCTCATAACCCAACATCTCTTTGACTGATGATTTGTTATATTCATGACAAATCGTGTATAAAGCATACATGTACTAGGGGGGTTCGGGGGTAACCCCCTGCTGGAAAGGCCAACCCCCCCCCCCCCGAGACAGGTTAAGGGACCCCCCCCCCCCGACCAAAAAATACAAGTACTAGTAGCATAGGTGTGCATGGGGGTGCCCAGAGGGGGACAGGGGGGGACGAAAATAAAAATCTACCGAACGTTGCTAGAGGCTGCTAGAAAGCCTCCAGATGTGTTTTTAAGCCACAGAAATCAATTTTGGCAACTACGCACCCTTCCTCCAGGCAACTACGCAGCAAACTCGAAATTTTTTCAAATTTTCCTGAATAATTCGATTTTTTGGTAACGTTTCTGTCAGAAAAGTGGTTTTTTTGGCATTTTTTGTCAAAAAATTTGATTTTTGCCGAAAATTTTTGAATTTTAACCGAAAATTCCGTATTTTTAGCCAAAATTTTAGACAAATATTTAAATTTCCCGCCAAAATTTGAATTTCCCGCCGAAAATTCGAACCTATATCCAGGCAACCACGCACGGGAGACTTAGCCGTCCCCCTCTGAGCCGCCGACCATGCACATGTATGACTAGTAGTGGCTCCAGTACTAACAAACTGGCTCAGAAATCACAAATTTTTAGCCCAAAATTCACTTGAAAAGCCTTTGGAAACCGAATTTTGCGCTTCCACTGCTGATATTTAAGAGAAATCGGTTTTTTTGGAAGACCTGTTTGTCATTTTTTGCTTCTTTTTAGCTCTAAAACGCTATTTGGCAGCTTAAAATAGTGATTTTTAGCGTCCTTACTGAAACGTGCCAAAAACGCATTTCCAGGCGTTTTGGAGCTTTTTGAAATTTGGGACCCCCCATCTGGGCGAAACCCCCCCTCGACCCCCCACCTGAGGAACCCCCCTCCCCCCAGGTCGGCCCGGAGCTGTTACATGTACATATGGTATAAAGCAAAAGCTAGAGCGTTGTTTTACTGCCAGAAAATTAACTATAAAGATTCAAAGACAAGTGCCTGTTACACATGACAATTATACAGAGACAGTTTTCATTGCATCCTAAATGATAGTCGAATGGATTCTGTGTTGCGGTTTCTTTTCTTTCCTATGTTGACCAGCTTCCTTACTAGCTTTTGTGAGTGAGGTACTCCTTGCTCTAACAAGACAGGTCGCCGTTTGCGACTGTAATGGCAGCACAGGACACTCAGCGAGCAGCACTTTTTTGACACCATATAGGCCACATTGCTCAATGCAACTCTTGTGCCATGCCAGGTATGAATGCAAAACAAAAACATCAGAAAACAAGCCGCCACAAAGCGCATGACTATTCTCTGATTAATGGGCACCTTCTTTCTGTGTTAGCTGGCGCATGCTAATGCCTTTCTTTTGTTTCCATAATGGCCTAACTTTGATGCAAGGATTAGGTTTAGCATGAACGGAAACCAGATTCTTTGATCAGTCATCCATTCAGCGGCTAAAAATGACATGCTCAAAGCATTAGCCTGGCAATTCATTCATAAAATAACTCATGAAACAAGGTCTTTTTGAAGAGCCCACACAGCCAATATTGTTTGTTCACATTGTGTTTGCATGTACGCGCTCATCAGCCGTGTAGGTGTCTGAGGCTAAGGCCAGGCTCACACTAAGAAATAAGAAGAAATAAGGCGTCTGCAATAAGAAATAAGTGGAGCGTTCACACTACGGAATAAGAATACGTTTTAGTGCCCAACCCCCTCTCAAAATTTGGGCTGAGACCCCCGGCCGGCGCCAGACACCCTAACCCCCTTCAGTGGATGACCTGTTACATGCGCTTGGTTTGTGTGTATAGGCAGTGCTTATAGGTTATGCCTTGCAAGTCAAAGCTGCTTTACTGCTAACGCCGACTCATCTGCTTTCGGCTAACAATTTCTTACTCTCATTCTACCAAAATTACTATATCTCTCTATTTATCTTACTATTTGAATGTCAGTAATTGATCAAAGCCAATCCGGGACGTGCCTCTTGAGGTGGTTGGTGTGCAGTTCCCATCTACATTAACGTCTCAGCACCCTTGTAAGGGTTGCAAGTAGTGATGTAAACGAGTTGGAAATATTGAGTTCTGAGTTAACCGAGGTTCATACAATACAGAGTTTATCGAGTCTTGCTGAAAGCCACAACGACTAGGGCCCGACCGGACATCCGGATCCGGATCCGGATCCGGCCGGATATGGCCATATCCGGATCCGGTACCGGATCCGGATATTACCTGCCGGATATGCCGGATATCAGTCACAGATGAGAGAACGTGATTTTTACGTTTTTTGAACATAAATATTGCATTCGACCGAATGTTTGATAGAAATTTGCGCAGTTGTATGGTTCTAAAACAGTTTTGCAGCTTGCCAGGAAGTATTTAATTGCTCCTATCGGTACGGTAGCTAGCGAGCAAACATTTAAGAATGCTGGCTCGATTTCGGAAGGTGATCGCTCCTCTCTGAAGCCCGAAAATGTAGAAATGTTGTAGTTTAACAAGTATAACTTGCGTGCCGGCACAGTTGGTGTAGTGGTTTAGGCCGCAAGGTTCTTAAGTCCATATAAAGATTGGTTAACTTGCAAAATTTGGCAAAGATTCGATGAAGGGTTCTTGAAATATTTACGTTCAAAATTGACAACAAACTCTTCTCTTAACAAAAATAATAATACTAATGTGATACAATGAACATCACAAAACAGCCAAGCAGACTGGATTTCTATGTTTAGGATAGTCGCCTTGTTTTTGCTAATTTTTCATTTAATTAAAAATAGAAAATCTGAAATAAAAAACTAACTATTATTGAGGCAAGTTTATACTGTAAATCTTTACTTTACAGAGATGAAAGCGTCTCTTTTCAGTTGCAGAATGAAGATGAATGGCTTGAGACTCTAAACTCAACTCGCAAAGAATGGAAATCTCAACTGAGATTTTTCAAATTCTGAATTTTTTAGTTTGTAAAACTAGGACAGGTCTACCAAAAGATCGGCTAAGTATACCACATCACATTAGAGAGAACAAATTTGAACATGCAAACAATAATTTAGCCAAATTGCTGTGATGTCAACCATTTTTATCTAAAAAATTACGAAATGAGCTGAAATGCCAAACTGTGTTTCCCCTTCTGCTTTTTCGAGATGAGGTCTGTATCTGTAAAATAGGTATGCCTAATAAACGCTAAAGATTGCATAGACATTCCGACCAAACTCGAAAATGCTTGGAAAGCGTCCAGTTATCAATTTCTAGCCGCGGTGATAAAATATGCAAATATGCAAAAAATATGTACATATCTCATTTTTGCAAGCATATGATATATGCAATATCAATATGCACTAGAAATTGCATGCATATATTCATATGCAATATCACTTGCATCGCAAAAACCCCGATATCATCCAACCATAGTTTGAACTACAATTATTTGATGTTTTGAATCAACTGTTATAGAACAAAGAAATGTATATATGTGGTTTATTGCATTCTAAAAAATTTTAAGTTGATCAATGATATCCGGCATATCCGGATCCGGATCCGGCCGGATATGGGCGTATCCGGATCCGGATCCGGTAGAAATTTGTATCCGGTCGGGCCCTAATAACGACTACTGCAAATAGCAATGATTTTCATTGCTAACTATTCATTTTCATTGTTTCATGTTTTCTTTTTGCGCAGTTTTGTTGTTCTTAACGCCTCTACTATTATTCAGAACAGAGCGGAATGTCGATCTCTCTCTCTCAAAGAGCAGTGCATCGATCGCACGCAAAGTCCAATGGAGTATTGCGAGTCAACTCGGTTCGACTCCCGGTGCTAGCCCAGATGGCTCGAAAATATCTTCCTGTACCTACCACAGGTCTCCTATTGAAAGGTTGTTTAGTCAGGCCGGAAACGTTTACGATGACAAACGTAACCGGCTTTTGAGCAAGAAAGCAGAACAGTTGCTGTTTTCTTGGATTTCGAATGCTGAGCTTTGTTAGGTGAAGTGAGAGAGCAGTAGAGAAGCATCTAGATAAGTAAATGAACTTTTTACATGCAATCAGAACCGTTTCCTTATAATTTACAAGCTATTTTAGAATAATTTGCACAAACTCGGTAAACTCGGTATTTTTCAAACGGAGCCTCGATTGTGTAAGCGAGTTTTCAAAATACCGAGTTATTCGAGTTGAACCCAGCCTCCTTTACATCACTAGTCGCAAGACTCTGTTCAACGTTGGCATCTTTGATGTATATCATATTCTTGTATATCATATGATTTCATATTCTTGGGACACCCTGTATCTGTAATAGAGCAAGGTGCCGCTTGAGCGACACATGTTCTTCTGTAGGATTAAATAGTGAGACAACCGGCCCCATCGACAAGCACTTTGAAAATAAAACAAACAGTGATGAAGGTAAAAAAGCAACTAACCGGGAGGAGGGACAGAGTATACAGCAGAACCCATTTCAACAGCTACGGTAGAGGCGTGCTGTCTGTCTGACAGGTCAGTAGCTGCATTGCCCACCAGTACAGTGGGCTGCGCAGACAAACCTGTACCACTGATTGGAGAACTCTAAAACAATGCAATAGATAGCTCACAACTCTTCAAACAGTGTTGCAAGTGCTTCTATCCCAAACATACATGTACTAGGGGTCAGACATGGGCTAGCATTTCGGCTGAGGGGGGGGGCAGAATTTTCAATTCCTGAGGGGGGGCTGAGGTGGGGTAGGAGCGCCTGAGGGGGGCTGAGGGGGTGGTAAGCCAAAAAGTCCGATTTTTGGCTAAAATCAAGGTTTTTTGGCTTATTTTTGGTTAAAATAAGCTAAAATATGCTATTCTGAGCTCATTTACACCTAATCCAGGCATATTTTTATCATAATTTTCTATACAAAATTCTTCCAAAAAATTCCTGAGGGGGGTAGCGGCCGGCTGAAGGGGGGGGGGTAGATCAGAGCCTGAGGGGGGGCCAACCCCCCTCAGCCCCCCCCCTTTGCCCATGTCTGCTGGGGGTTGGGGGTTACCCCTTCAACAACCCCAGAAAAGTTTAGGGACCCCCACCCGACCCAAAAATGCAAGTGCTAGCAGCAGCTCCAGTACAAACAAACTGGTTCAGAAATAACACAT
The DNA here is from genome assembly GCA_030248155.1 of Sabatieria punctata. Lineage (NCBI taxonomy): Eukaryota > Metazoa > Nematoda > Chromadorea > Araeolaimida > Comesomatidae > Sabatieria > Sabatieria punctata. Next base: position 136,637 of record JASANB010007604.1, on the reverse strand, counting down.
TTTAGCTTAAAATTCGCTTGAAAAGCCTTTGGAAACCGAATTTGCCGTTCCCGCGGCTGATGTTTAAGAGAAATCGGTGCTTCTGGAAGCCTTTTTATCGGTTTTTAGCTTGTTTTAGCTGTAAAACGCTATAACGATTTTTAGCCGCCTTACTGAGAAAAACGTGCTAAAAGTGCATTTCCAGGCATTTTTTAAATTTTGAACCCCCCCTCTGGGCGAAACCCTCTTCGACACCCACAGCCCATCATTAGGATCATGCAGACTAATATCTGCCCTTCCTTTGCTGCCTCTGCTACTAACCAGCACACATGCTTGGTGTCAAGGGTCTGGGCGGGTCTCAGTGGTAGCTGTCCCCGTTCCAATTTGTCCAAACACATGTGTGGTTGCCATTGTAGCTTTAGGTGCAACGGTAGATCCAGTTGGTTCCCATTTACCTACTCACTGTCACCAGCTTTCGGTAGTCTGGGTTGGGCTTTGTACTGACACTCTGCAACAAGAACCTGTCCCACCGAGTGGATGAACGTGCAGAGCCCATGGCATGGCACCATGGCTTTGCGGCCTACACCACTACACCAACTGTGATGGCAAAATTCTACTCTTCTTTGAGACAAAGCAAATATACCGACGGATTGGCTTCCATAGCTTGAATCTTAGCAGTAATAGCGGCCGCAGCAACAGCCGAAGCCGTGGGCAGATTGGCGGCCGCTGTGGGCACAATGAAGCTCTGAGCCTGAGGCGGAGTTATTGCTCTGCCAACCCTCAAATACTGGCCGCCCAAATCGAACAGATTCATCGAGGCAACTGCGTCCATACAAGCCTTGGCAGAATCGAATTCTATGTAGCCATAGCCTCTGAAAGCAGTCTTGACATTGGATTCACTGATTTTCTGACCAGCAGACTACAGCTTGGCCTTCAAATCTTGAGAACACCACCACACCTGTGTGTTTTGCCTTGCACTGAGTGTTTAGCAAGCTGACAGGCAATTACATTGCCAAAGGCCTCAAAAACGCTCTTCAGATCCAGTTCTGTGAGGTCTGGGTGCACTGAGGCCACATAGATTCGGTGGTACTGCTTGGCTTCTTCCATGATTGACTCGATTATTGGCTGCGCCTGCGGCATGTTGCTCGGACGACCAACCTCAAACATAAGCGCATTGGAAACACTGCTGCTTGCATTTGTTAGGTTGTTTGTGGTAATAATTGGCTCTTCAGTGTGGAAATGCATGTTGAGTGTAGGTTTTAACCTAACTTGAAAAGAATTCCAATTCCATTCCATTCCAGCGGAACTTTGGTTCTGGTGGATCGCTTGCTACGATAGTCTGTGATAAGAAAAATTCGTCCACTGGCACCTTTTCGATTGTTCTTGTGGTAACTATTAAACGGTGTATGAGAGAAAACGGAGACACTTGCAAAGACCAACCGATATAAAACGAAGCGCACTGTGTTCCAATCAAACAAAACAATTTTAGCCATAGCCAAACGGGGGAACCGAAAAATTATACACAAAACTTTAGATGCCAAGTCTGTATTTTACGGTTAAAATCTGGAAAATTCCAACCTTCACACTAACCAATGGCACACTGTAGCACCAATTATTAGCACAAAGCTGGTTAAACTGGCCCGTGGTGGTAACAACAATACTACTGATAGTATACAACAAAGAAAAGCAGTGATTTACCGACAGGGACCGCGCCAGGCTGGCCACCAAATCGCTACAACAGGCCAACAAGCGGTTATAAGACCAAAACTCCCCGAACAGTAATAATTGTAAGGTAGACTAGTCGGAGAGAGGCTTACTCTTCTGACACTTAACCGGAGAACAGAAAGGAGAAAAAGAAGAAAAACGGGCTGAATTACTACTTTCAAGTTTCGTCCGCCCATCAGCAACCCGTTCATTTGCTCCTGAGCTAACAGTGCCGCCTCAGGCACGTCGTATTCTAGGAAGGCAAACCCTTTGTGATGCTGAAATTTATTACCATTACATTATGCACTTACACTAAGTTTGCCTCGGAGAAAACTTAGAATTTTTTATAACTTCGAGGCTATTTGTCAAACCCAACAGTTATTAGAAACATATTGCACCTACATGAAAACACGGTACCATACCATATAACGGCTCTATTCTAATTTTCTCCGAGACACAGGAGTCTTACCCCAGTAATCGGATCCCAGGACATGTTGATGGACTTTATAGGTCCAAAGGGAGAGAAAGAATTTTTGATAGTTTCCTCACGCACCTCAAAACTTATACTTCCTATGTAGACCCTGAAAGCATAAGATTAATTAGGTAAAATTTGCATGCAACCGTAACAGTTTAACGCACCTTGCCATAAGAGACAGAGCCTGTGCATACATGGCCACCTTTTGCTGCTAAAATCAGTATCAAGATTGTGAAAGTGAACAAAAAAGGAGCAAAGCTTTAAAAGGAGGCATACGTTAGCTTGGTGAGCGACCGTTTGTTTCATGAGAACGTGTTTTATGCTCTGCTCCATGGCGTACTTCTTTGCTTTGGCTAAATCGTCGTGTTGCCGAAAACTCAGCTTAGGCAGACCCAAACCCAATAGTTGAGCCTCTTTTTCCGCGCCAGGACCTACCACTACCTGAACAGACACATAATTAGCCAACGGTCTGCTTAACCATACAGGTACAACCAACCACACGGGGAGAATGCATAAGCAGAAAGTGAAATTTTAGCTAAATTGAAGCTTATTCGTTGAAAAAAGCATTTCTACGATATTTTGTTGTAGAAAATTCTAATAAAGGCGCACTCATACTTTTGTAGAAAAAGATCGCCTGGCGACTTTTCTATAGAAAAACTCGTCTTTAGTATGAAACGCGCTGGCGACAAAAATCTACAAAAACGTAGTTAACAAAAAATCAACTATTTTTTGTCGCCGGCCTATTTTATGTTGAATTTTCAATGGCAGGAATGTGTAAATGATATTGTTTTAATGCGAAACCACTATAACAGTACGGGAGAGCGCTCAACCGGCGGAAAATTTGGAAGAAGCTCGCAAAAATGTCTGTTGAGCAGAAAAATTTCATCTACACGGAGCGACAGTTTTGCTACAAATAAGTCGCCTGGCGATCTTTTTTCTACACGGGTATGAATCCACCTTAAAAATTCCAATTGAGCAGACATGGGCAAAGGAAGGCTGAGCGGGGCTTGGCCCCCTCAGGCTCTGACCTACCCCCCTCAGCTGGCCGCTACCCGCCCTCAGGAATTTTTTGGAAGAATTTTGTACAGAAAATTATGATAAAAATATGCATGGATTAGGTGCAAATGAGCTCAGAATACCTTATTTTAATGAAAAACAAGCCAAAAAAACCTTGATTTTAGCCAAAAATCAAACTTTTTGGCTTACCATCCCCTCAACCACCCTCAGGCGCTCCTACCCCCCTCAGGATTTGAAAATTCTACCCCCTCAGCCGAAATGCTAGCCCATGTCTGCAATGGAGGCAGGCTCTCTTCTCTAGGCAAATAAATCTAAAAATGGTCGTTCCAAAAAAACCGTCCTAATATGGGCGTGCGGGCCTGCCTAAATCTTACATTAGCAGTCTGTTCGAGCAAGGGCAGCGCTCCAGCGTCAACCGGCAACTCAGATACGTGAGGTATGGCGGCGCTAATGAGGAGGGGTGCTCCTGAAGTGAAAGGACTCATAGAAGTGCCGTTGCCGGTTAATTCTTCCATAGTTGGCATCTTGGTGGGCACATCGGCGCCTACCGGCATCTTCACCAGCGCATCGATTCCCGGAAACGGGGGTATATCGTCTGAAAAAGACGGCCCGGTCATTCTAGTGCCGTTTCTAGACGATCTGTCCACTGTAGAACGAATAGAAAGTCTGATTTTGTGTGTTTAAACAGAGCTTTAAACCTGCAGTAGCAGAGCGCATTTAGATCACATCCGATCGAGCCAAGTCTGCAAAAGGTAAACAGTTCTCTCGATCCAGTACAATCAGTATTATAAGAGCACTGATTAATGAACCTAATTAGTTAATTAATCCATCAGCAGTCTCAGAACCGGCACAGAGAGAGAGAGAGATGCCTGAAATTAAACCGGTACGCCGGGTCATTCGAGCGCTTAGAGAACAATCTACATCATTATCCATTTCTCTACGCTTGAATAACGCCGGCGCAGAACAGAAAACTTGGCGCGATGATTGACAGGCTGCGATCTGAGCGGAAAAAGACGGCGGACTTGGCTGGTCGGCGGTCGATTTAGGACCACGGCGCCCTCAACAAAGAAAACGCTGCTGCAAACACAGACAGGTGATATAATAATATAAACTGTTACACAAGTAATAATAGTAATAATAATAATAATGTGTAGAAACAAAAATCTGCTAAAAACAGCAGCAAACTCTGTTATATCAATATCATCAGTGACAAATTATTGATTGAACTGTACTACAAACAAGTTGATAGTAGTATCGATTTGTTTATTATTATTTGTTCTAACTAATTAAAGTAGAGATAGATCTGACAAGACAGCTAGTTTTATCTATCAAATTGGTTTTTCGCCTCTTAACATTAATCTTAAATCTAAGAGCCAAAAGTAGAGCATTTCAGAGATTTTCTTACCACCGGAAGGCCCTGACATGTCCATTTTCATCTTCTTCTCTTCTTCGTTGTACCGTTGTACACTTCCTTCCTCCAACAAAGAAAAAGTTCTTTTCTCAAGCCGGTGGTGGTATTTTAGCTAAAAATGACAAATTCGTGCTGCAGAAGGAGTCCTGGATGACAGATAGTACAGTTAAGTTAGTGTGAAGCTTTTGTCACTTTTCGCAATCTAATTTAGATCATTAATTCGTTAAAAACGGAAGAAAGGTAGGGAAACTGGTTTTTCAGTAGGAGGGAGAGTTGGAATTGGCCAATAATAGCACGCGCCACCGATGACGGCGCCTTTCCTGGCTGCTAAGTAGCAGCCGGCTAATTCCGCTTCGCAAAGTGAAGCGGCAAATTCAAATCACCGCTCTACTGGCTGCACGCGTTTTGTGAGCGAATTTTATCTGCAAAAGGTCTTGATTAAGTTATTGCGCCGATGCGCATCACGCATTACCGTCTGTCACATGCAGTCAAGCTTACATACCGATACCGTCGGTGGGAGGGGTCGGAAAAATCGTCTCGGGGGTCCCATTCTAGGGTCTGGCTGGTCTAAGTCGAGAGGGGCAGAGCCCCTATTACATGTATGGGCACTCCTCTGGCAAAAACCGACCCAGGGGTGTCAGGGCCACCCAGCACGTGTAAATGCAACCTGGCATGCGAGAGGTTTAGCTTTAGTTTTAGTATGGACATTACTGATTGATGCAGTGGATTCAATATTTTACGTCATAAAAGGTTAAATGTTGTTTACCAAGTCAAACCTGATTTCGTATGAATGTATGTTTGTTTACTGCATTCTTTAAAACATCTGACACCACTTAAAACAGCCACTGGGTAAAGCAGTCAAAATAAAAACAGTCATATAAAACAGGACAAACATTTACAATATTCGGTATTATTATTATTATCATGAAACAAATTATGCAACGTAAATTTCGACACACAAATTGTGTTTGATCGTATACTGAAGTTAACAGCTAAACGGACCTCTGGTCCCGATGAAATTCCTCAATTTTTCCTGCGAAACCTAGCAGCGGTTGTTGCTGAACCCCTGGCAAAGGTTTTTAGTTTTTCTTTTGCTATTGGCAGACTTCCCAGTCAATGGAAGATTTCCAAGGTTGTACCCCTTCATAAGAAAGGTCTTGTATCGGAGGTGAAAAATTATAGAGGTATTAGTCTTCTATGTACATCCAGTAAGGTCATGGAATCTATAATTTATAGAGAAAAGCTAGTTGAGCATTTAAAAGAAAATAACTTGATATCCCATGCTCAGCACGGTTTCTTGAGTAAAAAGTCAACTGTAACACAATTATTAAAATGCCTAAATGAATGGACTAAAGCAGTAGACAGGAAGGAAACAGTTGATATTATATATTTGGATATAGCTAAAGCTTTCGATAGCGTATCCCATCCAAAGCTTATCAATAAGCTAAAATGCATTGGTGTCTCTGGAAACCTCTTATCATGGATAATAAATTATTTAACAGATCGCCAACAGTATGTAGAATAGTTGTTCTACTAAATCTGTAGTAACATCTGGAGTTCCTCAAGGCAGTCTCTTAGGCCCAGTTTTGTTTTTAATATACATAAATGATATAGAAAAAGTTCTCAAATTAAATTGTATGCTGATGATGCCAATAACAGCGTTAGCGCAAGTTAGGTGGCCAAAGGAAGGTTTTATCAGCAACAGTACAAAGCAAGAGAGTGATCAAAGGCAATTGAGCGCGTCAGTAACTTTACAATTAGACTGACCTAAACTGAACTGCACCTGAATTTACATAAGACGTGTTAGGAGCGTTATCATAAACTTACGCTGTACCGTACACTACACTGTACTACCGACACTCCTCCTTGATAACGCAAAAAATCAGCTACATAAAAGAGAGCTAAAAACCGAGAGAAACTACTGGATTACTGGCTAGGCTAGTAATTGGCTAGTGGAATTAAAATCAGTAGTAGTAGGCGACACACCAGTAGAATAAAGTGATTACACAGACACAACGCATCACAGACCAAGTGTTTGCGAACACAAGTCCTCCACCGGCAGCTGTTGTGACTGGGCTGCAATGCACCTAGCACTGGCGACACAGGCCGCTGCTGCTGCTCCTCCTGAACCGGACGAACCTGGCAACTCAACTGCCCGAACCGCTGGAACTCCACTGACTGCTGGCACCACTGACTGCCCGACTGGTTCCCACACGACCGCTGGTACGTTTGGTTTCTGAGGAAACCCTCCACGCTGGAGCTGAGGTACAGCTGCACGCTCCTCCTCCTCCGGCTGTACCAGGTGATCAGCGGAAACGGAAACGAGAGCACGGGGTAAGTTAGACTGACTAACCGGTTTACCAGCTTGGGTCCCTACGCGTGAGGGACATCCGGAACCAAGAGAGATGGGTTGTTTTTGTTTCTGGTCTCCACCATCATGCGACCAACCGAGGCGAACCGAACAAATGGCGTCTACAAGAGCAGGATCAGCCAACAAGCACAAACGACATGATACCTGACCATTCCGGGCCCCTACTGTCTGTTGAGAGGGGCATCCATTCTGCGCGACTGTAGAAGCAACGATGCCATCTGACTGAGGTCCAGACACATCTTCGTTGCTGGAAGCACGATCCCAACACGCAGAATCAGCCACCCAAGCCCCCAGAACAGAAGTGCCGGAAACGGCCCACGCATCAGCGAGACAAGCAGGAATCACCTCCGCCATTTGCACGCACCACACCGGTCCGACCAGCCGACACCAAAGCTGCGGGATGTGCGTGGGGTTTACCTCAGTAAACAACAGAAGAATAAAGCCGAGGGACTGGGCCCATAACCTGTCGCACAGCGTGCGCACAGGCGGCCAGAATAGTGACGTACAAGTTTATGCCATAGCCAGTGCAAGAGAGTGATAAACTAGCAGTCTAGCTGGACAGTGGCTCAACAGTTACAATAACCTAGTTACAGGCAGCCACAATTTACATAATACAAGTAGGTGCATACTTACTTTACAACAAAAAAGGGTGAAACTCAATACCCATTACAGTTAGACTTGAATAGAGTATATGATTGGGCATCAGGTATGCAGTTAAGAGTTGCCATTCAAAAGTGCTCAGCTCTGCACTTAGGACATAATTACCAACGAAGATCAGATTCAGTACACTATTTCAGATATTAGAATTCCAATCGTTTCTACTATAACTGATCTTGGGGTAATAGTAACGGATAATTTGAAGTTTTCTATGCGTTGTCAAAATTCAGCTACTAAATGTTTCCAGAAAATAAATCTGATATTTGAAACATTTTTGTCACGAGACCAAGTGTTCTTGTTGCAAATGTACAAGACAATTGTGCGACCACAGTTGGAATATGCCTCAGAAATCTGGAATCCATACTTGCTGAAGGACATTGATCTTATAGAGCGAGTCCAGCGCTCTTTCACTCGCCGTGTACCGGGTATGCGGGATCTCTTGTATGATGACCGATTATCTGCTTTAAATTTGAAGTCCCTTGAAGAGCGAAGGATTGAAAGGGACTTGGTTATGGTGTATAAAATTCTTCATGGATTGGTGGATGTTCCGGTCGGGGAATTATTTGAATTCGCGCGCGTGCCTGTCACGCGTGGCCACAGATTGAAATTATTTACACAGTATACTCGTCTCGACACAACCAAAAATTTCTTTGCCAACAGGGTAACAGGTATTTGGAACGCATTGCCTTCTTCAGTGGTAAATTCCGCTTCTGCAAATGCTTTTAAAAGTGAACTATCAGGTTTGAATCTACTTGCATATACTAAGGGTCGGGCATTAGAAGCCGGTCGATCGGCCCAGCCCGTCCTTTGAATCTGATCGGTATCTACTTGACTTTTGTACTGTACGATGTTCATAAATTTTCTTCTTCCTTCTTTTTCTTCTATTATTATTCGGTTTAACAAATACCGAATTCGAATAGCACTATATACAGTATAGATAAAAAAAATGTCCCATCGCTTTTTCGGCCTTCACTCAAACGCTTCGTTCTCAGTCACTTCTTTACCGATTTGGCTCAAATTTTCAGCAAAAATTAACAACATGGTTGGCTAAATATTCTGCAAGTTTAGTGCCAAAATTCCGACTCATACTGGTTTTATGACCCGAAAACTAGGAATGAGGGTGGTCCACGCAAATTTATTTTTTTTCGGTAATACAAGGAGTACAGTCCTGAAACTTGCAGGAATGATTGGTGTTGCTATTGGGCATAACATACTAAGCGGGCAGCCCTATAGCTCAAAGGGCACTAAAATGGGGGAATTTCAAAAACATGAGTGAAAATCCCATAGTTAAGAAATCTGCACCTTCTAGAATCAAAGCACTGAATCTGTTGTTAATCAACATAGATTGTAGCAGGAAGTTCGACAAATAAATGAACCTGATATTTAAGCTCTGTTCCACACCATAGTAACCATAAATTCAGCGTTTTTTGAAAATTGAAAATCTTTAGAATCGTCATTTTGCCGGTTTTACGAAGAAAAGTCATATTTCGTCATGTTAATGTGAACGTCATGTGAAGAAGAAGGTCTGGCCGTACAGCCGGACAAGTTAGAGCTGATCCTTTTCACAAGGAAACGGCTGCTAACTGGGCTTAAGCTCCCTAAGATCTATGGGAAGCGGCTCCAGTTAGTAAAGCGAGTAAAATATCTGGGAGTCTATTTGGACTCCCGGTTAGATTGGGCAGTTCACCTTGAAACCAGATGCTCCAAGGCCAGAGCAGCTTTCTGTCAAGCAAAACGAGCTGTTGGGAAGAATTGGGGACTGTCTCCAAAGGTGGTCAAGTGGCTCTATGTTGTGACCATTAGACCTATGATAGCTTTTGCTGCTGTGGTGTGGTGGAAACGGACAAACCTGGAATGCGCAAAAGCACAGCTGGGCCGTTTACAACGACTGGCGTGTCTATGCATAACAGGGGCTCTACAAACAACACCCACAGCAGCAATGGAAGTTCTGTTGTGTCTTCCACCGCTACACACTTGGATTCAAGTGGAAGCGATGGCGACCTGCTACAGACTTAAAAGTACTAAGCAGTGGCACAGGGTAGGTCGTGGTCATTGTAGTGTTTGGGCACAATTGTGCGATTTATCGCCACTGTACCAATTCCCAAGTGACCAACAACTACCCAATTACGTGTTTGATAAGAAATATCAGGTCGACTTCCCGAGTAGGGAGGTCTGGCAGGGTAATACTCCTAATGCAACCGATACTCTCTACTGTTATACGGATGGTTCCAGGTTAACAGGTTTAGAGAATTCGGGAGCAGGAGTATTTATACAGAGACTGGGGGTAGAGGATTCCTTTCCCCTGGGGAAGTATGCAACAGTTTTCCAGGCGGAGGTCTATGCTATACTGAACTGCGCCAGGACTCCTGGATTAGTTAACTGTCTAGAGCAGAAGATCTGTATTTGCTCAGATAGTCAAGCAGCTCTAAGAGCACTAGTATCTCCACGCGTCAACTCTAAGTTGGTTGCAGAGTGTGTTAGGGAACTACAACGGCTGGCGCTTCGTAAGAAGCTACAGCTGATGTGGGTACCTGGACACTCGGAAGTGGAGGGAAATGATCAGGCTGACCGACTAGCTCGGGCAGCTGCTGAGGTGCCACTTATAGGGCCGGAACCGGCCCTTGGCATCTCAGTTAGGAAAGTGAGGACAGATTTAAGAAGTTGGGCAAAGAACCAGCTGCAAACTGCCTGGGATCTACGAACCGACTGTAGGCAATCTAAGCAGTTCATTCTGGGACCCAGATTGGTGGTGACCAGAGAATTACTTAGTCTTAGTAGAAGGGAACTGAAACTGGTGGTCGCTTGGTTAACTGGACACAGTAGTAACCTTAATAGACATCTCAGCATCATGGGCTTGGTGGATGATCCAACATGCTCATTTTGCTTAGAGGAGGAGGAAACGCCTGAACATTTGGTCACAGAATGTGATGCATTGGCTGGACGTAGACAAGCTATTCTGGGCAGTAGATATCTTACCACCCAGGACTTGAGCGATGTAACCGTTAGGGACCTCCTGAGGTTGATTAAAGCCTCGGGTATACCTAACCGCTAGATATCCCCCAAGGCTGGTTGAGCCTTGCGTTGGTGATAGTATCCGAAATGAAGAGAGATGATATGGGGAAATGAAATGGACATGTTGGTCTGATCATAGGGCCGTACAGGCCCCCCAATATATCGGATCGGATCGAAATATTCTGCAAGTGTGGTGCCAAAATTCCGACTCATACTGGTTTTATGACCCGAAAACTAGGAATGAGGGTGGTCCACGCAAATTTAATTTTTTTCGGTAATACAAGGAGTACAGGCCTGAAACTTGCAGGAATGATTGGTGTTGCTATTGGGCATAACATACAAAGCGGGCAGCCCTATAGCTCAAAGGGCACTAAAATGGGGGAATTTCAAAAACATGACGAAATATGACTTTTCTTCGTAAAACCGGCAAAATGACGATTCTAAAGATTTTCAATTTTCAAAAAACGCTGCAGGGATGGTTACTATGGTGTGGAACAGAGTTTAAATATCAGGTTCATTTATTTGTCGAACTTCCTGCTACAATCTATGTTGATTAACAACAGATTCAGTGCTTTGATTCTAGAAGGTGCAGATTTCTTAACTATGGGATTTTCACTCATGTTTTTGAAATTCCCCATTTTAGTGCGCTTTGAGCTATAGGGCTGCCCGCTTAGTATGTTATGCCCAATAGCAACACCAATCATTCCTGCAAGTTTCAGGACTGTACTCCTTGTATTACCGAAAAAAAATAAATTTGCGTGGACCACCCTCATTCCTAGTTTTCGGGTCATAAAACCAGTATGAGTCGGAATTTTGGCACTAAACTTGCAGAATATTTAGCCAACCAAATTGTTAATTTTTGCTGAAAATTTGAGCCAAATCGGTAAAGAAGTGACTGAGAACGAAACGTTTGAGTGAAGGCCGAAAAAGCGATGGGACATTTTTTTTTATCTATACTGTATATATAGTAACAGAATTATTCGGTTCATACCGAATAATACCGAACTTCGGTTGCATCTCTATACCTACTGCAGGCCACTAGTGCGGCAGCGAGCCAGCGAGCGGTGATTTGAATTTTCTGCCTCATTTTGCGCCGCGGAATTGGCCGCTGCTACTTCGCAGCCAGTAAAGGCGCACCGATCGCGTGCTGGAAGGCAAACAGATTAGTTCTAAAATCCCGCGTAGCAGAACTGTTTTGTCATGTGACTGACATTTATCACCCTGAAAAGTGCTGCGTTGCATGGTTGAATTTGACGTCAGTGACAATAAACACGTCGCTATTTGGAACCGAAGCATTACCCAATAATTAACTAAGCATAAGCAGCAATACTAATAACCGAACAACAAACTCTTATACTTTCCAGATCAAACATGATTTCCCTTAATCGGCAACAGTCGAAACACTAAAATGCGCCCGGCTGAAGCGAAAGCAGGTTCAACGCCTATAAAGGGATGAAATGCAACTGAATACCGAATCGAACAGATTCTGAACCGATTCTAAAATTAAGAACAGTCTGAAAGGCTGGTTAAGGAGAGGCTTAACTGTACATGGACGAGCATTAGTCCTAAAATCTCTTGGTTTTTCACAGATTATTTACTCTCGAAAGTATTTATCCCTTTCTCGAAAGAGATTCAAAGGAAAGTTGATAAAGTCTCATATGGTATTCTATGGAACTTCAAACCGGAACTTATTAAACGGAAAGTATTAGCACAACCCGGTAAACTTGGTGGTCTGAAGATCCCAATGGCAGAATATGAAAACTACAGTATCAAGATCAAATGGATCTGCAGATTTCTTAAGAACCCAAATGCAAAATGGGCAAAAATTTTTGATAAACAGTTGGAACATTATGGCGGACTGATGTATTTGCTGCAATGCGACTATGATATTGATTATATAACTGGAATTTCTCAGTTTTATAGAGAAATTTTAGATGCTTGGATGGTAGCTAAAACTGTAATCGCAAACCCTCAAAATCGCAGTGTGCTGTCGAGGAAAGTTAATAATAATGAATTTCTCTTGATCGGAACAAAAACTTTTTACTTTAGTGAGTTACGCAGAAAACGTGCAGATGAAATTACTTGTTTTCTTAATAACCAAGGAGAATTTCTTACTTATACCGAATTTACAATCAGGTACGAACTGGATTCCAAACGATACACATGGCTAAACCACATTCAAATAGTCACAGCTATGAAAGCTTATTGGCGCATTGATACTGCCATTCAAGAAAAGACAGGTAGAATCCAGCGGCAGCATTACTCTTTACTTGATATGAGCACAGAGGTCCGTAACGGACGTCATTTCAAAGCTCTTCTCTGTAGTCCTCCACATAATGTTAAACCCACGGGTCAGGAAAAATGGGAGCAGGTTTTTGTAAATCTAAGTGATGCTGATTGGGAACAAATCTGGATTTCCCCAAAGAAACTGACAGCGGAAACCAAGCTTCAAGCCTTTCAATTTAAAGTACTACACCAGATACTAGTTACAGGTAAACTTCTGCATCGATACAAAATCGAACCAAACGCTTCATGCTTTTATTGCAAGTCATATATGGATGATATTACCCACGCACTTTTAGAATGTCCTCTTATTTCTCGTTTGTGGGCCCAAATCGCACAAACATTTCAGCACATAGAACAGCAAGAATGTAAAGCTAATGAAATAGCGAGATTTGGAAAGTGCATGGGCACTCTAAATACGAATCCTAAATATGGTCCTAAGCAGAACCTAAGCTGGAAACGACCAGAGTTGTGTATGGCACGCCAGATAATATACAAGGCTTTTATTTACACCTAATAGCATGACTGGGCGCGCAGGCCCTCAACACAGCTAGGCGCCTACATCCTAAACTCTATAGTATACTATGCTTGGCCCCAGATTCTTCTTGAGCACCGGATCGGTAGATTGATTGGAGCGCCATCTGGTGGTAAGTGGTGAAAGTCTGTGGCTTTACACCTCCCCATCCCAAAAATCAAGCAGTGGGGGAGGTACAGAAGACAGAGCATACAGTCTGAAAGAGGACAGTTCGATGGACCAGTAGACTGATCTGCAAGTCTTGAAGAATTAGAGCCTTGAAGACTGTGCTCAGCCAGTGAGGCGAGAAGTTCTAAGCAGAAGAAAACAGTCCAGGATTGAACACACTGAACAGAAGGCAGCAGGCACCAGCGGCAGTTGGGTATGGGTCACAGTTGCCCAGAAATCCCAGGTCTACCAACAGAACTGAGGGGTACAACACCCGACAGGGAGAGAAGGCCACACAAACGGCCAGACAGGGCCAGACAGACCCGAAAGGGACCAAAACAAGACAGTGACTGGTGAACCTGGGCAACCATACAGAAGCCAGCCAATGGGCGGTATGGTGCCGGAACAGAGCTCAGCCACTGGAGCGGAAGGCTCATAGTCAAATCGAGTAGGTCCGGAAAACGGTGCAAGCCATCAGTTCAGAATCTGGACAGAACAGTGCTGGCAGACAGAGGTCCAGTTTCAGCTGTAGTTCAAAAGACAGGAAAGTCAATTCAGCCAATAACAGACTTCGTAGAATCGATCTGTTTGGGGCAAACTAGCTCACTTAGCTCACTCAGAAAACAACCAAAGAAATAGGCAATTACAAAAACAGAATCAGATTAATCACTGTTGAAATATGTACTGAAAGAAATGTTAGCAATTTGTGCTTCGCTTACAAATCTGGAGAGACAATACGAACCACAAATGCCTTTGAAATGTTAAGTTAAAATGGAAGTAGTTTTAGTAGTTAAGTTTTGGTAGGTAGCAAAACGTGAAGAATGTAAAAGAGTCCTGAAAACGTAATTAGCAAATCGCGCGCGCCAATTAACAAAGGCGGCGAAACATGACACAGAACAGATGGAAACATGTTTACGAAAAGCGGGTTGAGCAGCCATAGCGGCTGACTAAGACAGGAAACAGGTGGACAGCATGAAAGCTGAGAAGGGCGCCAGGGCGGCAGCACAAAAGGAATGGCATGCATTAAAAGAGGCGAATATAATCGCGCAACTGGCGGCCATAAACACTGGGTAAGGCAGTCAGAAGACTGACGCAAAAGCCAATCAACATTTCGGCTGAAGAACAACACAGTAAAACGACAGTATTTGACAAGTCGTAAAAACGAGAATCCTACTACTGGTGGCAAGAGGCTAAACGCGTTAGAATAGCTTCAGAACGCGCGAACAAGTGCGAGAAGCAGAACACAAGCGGGTATGGCAGCCCAGAAATCCCGCTAATTGAGCGCGGCATAAAACCGAAACAACGCAAACGCCAAGTAGAGGATCTCGGTGGAACCTCCAGTGTAAAGCTAATGAAATAGCGAGATTTGGAAAGTGCATGGGCACTCTAAATACGAATCCTAAATATGGTCCTAAGCAGAACCTAAGCTGGAAACGACCAGAGTTGTGTATGGCACGCCAGATAATATACAAGGCTTTTATTTACACCTAATAGCATGACTGGGCGCGCAGGCCCTCAACACAGCTAGGCGCCTACATCCTAAACTCTATAGTATACTATGCTTGGCCCCAGATTCTTCTTGAGCACCGGATCGGTAGATTGATTGGAGCGCCATCTGGTGGTAAGTGGTGAAAGTCTGTGGCTTTACAGAAGTAGACATCTCGCCATTGGCCATTCTACTAGGTTACTCAAAGAAGCCAAATACAGAAAAATGGATGAGATTTGCGTTAATTGCCAAACACATTATGTATGCTTGTCGCAGTACAAAAAGTGTACTTTCAGTGCAGTCATTTATGACAAGACTTACTGCAAAATTTTCCGTTGCTAAGTGTGTTCATGACCAGAAGCAAGAGCACAACAAGTACAGACATCAACCATATGAATTTGTAAAATGGATAGCTATCTAAATTGATGTACCCCTCCCCCATATTGTGATTTCAACATGTGTTGTCTGTTTATTTATGTACATATCTGTGTGTCTCAAATTACTTCTGTATTAACCTTTCAATAATAATAAAAAATGTTACAAAAAAAAAAAAAAAAAGATTCTGAACCGATACATATGCCGGGAGGAACCTAAGCTTAACAGCCTCGCTAGCCGCCGATACAACACCTTCCGACGACGACTCCGGTGGGCATCTAATATTTTCTCCATCCAAAACTTTCACCATTTTTCGGGAAATCAAATTAGGTATGGCCAATGGTTTTCAAAAATTCACGCTACAGCAAAACAATTATGCTAAAACCGCCGATAACATGACCGGATGCGATAATATACGCAAAAAACCGCACTTGATTCCATGAAAAATTAGAAAAATGCGATCTAAAATCATTCGTCTGCGAAGAACTTTTGTATGGCGCACTTGGTACCATTTTTATTTATGGGCGACAGATTTGAATAACTGGCGCTACACGGAAAAATTTATGCTAAAACGACAAAGCATGACCTGATGCGATTATTTACGCAAAAAACCGCACTTAATTTCATGAAGAATTGGAGAAATGCGGGTTCAAAACAGCCGCGTGGGTTAAATCGCGTAAATTAGTGTTTATAACTTGGTCGCCGTCCCAGCGGTGGCTGATTTTCAATGGTGCGTGTTACGAAGGTGCAACCAAATTGATTGTTTAAAATCTACTATTAGGATGTGAATATTCGTCGCACAGCTAAATTAATGCGAAAAAGTATGGTTGGAATTGTTGGGTACAATAAAAGCCAGAAATGGCAAAAATTAAGGGTTGCAGAAACTTCAACACCGTTTGTGGGGTTAACGACAAACAGCAGAGAGCCAATTCTTATATCAGTCGAAAGCCTGAAGTCTACTGTATACGGAACCGATTGAACATCTTTCGCCGAATTCGTCGTTTTTACACAAGAACGAGAAACATGAAAAAAATCCACGAAAAAGCCGATTTTCAGTAGTTAAGGAAGAATCAAATTTGTGGGGACCATGCCAAAGTGCGGAAAGAAAAAAAGCGGTGCTATATAGGTAACGAGTTGCGGTGATTTTAAAACCGGTTGAACAAAATTTGAATCAAGTCTCCTTTTAGCAGAAAATAGACATTGAAAAACGACGAATTCAGTTTTCGAGAGAAAAATGCTCTTTAACGGCCGAATTACGATTCAATATGCATCTTATTCGATAGCTCACACTCTGTTTCATATAAATACATCACATCCTCCTATCAATAACGGAACACAAAAAAGCATTTGCGCTTGAAGTTGCAAAAACCATTTTGGACCACTTTTTGGCTGTGTTTTTGTATTTTCTATTCCGCGCCGCGCGCACGTGCTTTGGCCATCCCTAATCAAATTTCAAGCAACTTATAGCAGTACTGGCCTATAACCTACCCGTTTCCTGAAAGCCGACACAGTAATAGTAATTTACTCAGCCATGGCTGTGGTCACGTTTAAAACTGCAACGGGGTTTTCAATAAAAGTACTAGGTCCTTAATTAGCAAATCTAAAACAAGGCGCTCCAAACGTACAATACGTGCACGAAACTTCGCTTTCAAAATTGCACAGTCTCTTCAAGTGAAAAAGACTGTTTGCACGACTAACAATCTCAAATACAGTGTATGGATTAATAGAGAAATGTTACTGCTACAACCACAACTAATCCGACTGTCATCTGGAGTGGAGGAGAGATGATGGCGATTTATTGCTGAGCCGTTATGTCTCAGTGTCTTGTGATTGGCAACTTTACGTCGCAAGAAAAGTCCTTGAGTCTGGAGCAGGGAAGTAGGTGTTTATTTCGGTTCTTTCTAAATGAGGGTCGTAAAATATATTTTCCAGAGAAACTCTAGGCAAACCAAAATAATAAAAAATAGCTATTTTTAGTAAAAAATGGTCTTTTATGGTCTGTATCTTTCATCACTCAAGCAAAATCAAGGCAAAAGGCCATTCGGAATCCACTCGGTTTCTGTTTTGTGCAAAATTTTTCGATTTTTTGGATCCGTTTGTTCCTAGCTACCGTACTTCATATAGTCTAGGGGTTTTTCAACACGAAAACATGAGTTACTACCGTAGCAATTTACAGATTTGCTGAGAAAACATTCGGCAATTGTGGGACAGCAACCCAATTAGCGGAAACCTACCATATTAACTTATGACTAAGATTGAATATAAAAGTAGGTCTAACTACATCCTAAGGTTATTTCATCCCGAACCTATCTAGAAGCCTAAAACCTGATCACAGTGCTGAATAGAAGCCCTCGGTTCCAAATAGGTGAGGGATAGTGTTACTGTATCTAAATCGGATAATCAGCGCGTCATGCATAAGTGAAATGCACGCCGCTTCCCTCGCAACTCGGTAGGGAAACCTAGCTTAGCCTGTACAGCCTATACTTTGTGATACAAAGACAGAGCACATGACTTTCAGCGCGACCGGACAGTTTAAATACAAATGTAGATTCTAAAAAGGCGTCACTGGACGGCAGAACAGGATTTGGTTATTAAAAATAATCAGAAGTTCACATCGCCGGCCTGAAAAAAAACTGCAAACAGAATTTAGTGAAAATTTTCGATACCGTCAGGCCACCAGGTAGGTGATGCACAAAAATAGCGAAGAGCAAAAAAAACACATCACACAGGTTTGACAAAAGAAAAAAGAGCAGTAATATTATATTTCCTCCAGTTCCATTGGCGGGCCCAACTGATCACGCTGGTTTCCACCAAAGTGAGCCGAATTTTGTACTTGATTCAGTGCAACAGGTGTTGCTGGTTTGCACTGAAGCAGCAGCTTGATAGCAGTTCGCAGATCGGCGTGACGACGCCAGTAGAGTGCAAAGTTGCACATGGGGTTGAAGTTGACGGTGGCGGCTATGATGGGGGTGAGGACGGCTGTGATCTGCTGAGCCGGGTAGAAATAGGTGATCACTTGGTAAGTGGCTAGCGGTATTATGTGTAGACACACTGTGCAGACGCAGCTCAACCCCATAGTTACTGTTAGTTGTCGCTGACGGGCTATCTCCAGCTGAAGGTAAAACGTTCTGCTCCGCTGATGAAACTGTGTGGGCTTTTCAATCAATCAATCAATCAATCAATCAATCAATCAATCAATCAATCAATCAATCAATCAATCAATCAATCAATCAATCAATCAATCAATCAATCAATCAATCAATCAATCAATCAATCAATCAATCAATCTTTTACTTCTTTTTTAAGCCAGACACCTGTAAATCGGTACTTAGACAGAAGCAATAAAACAAGGTAAAAAGAAGAAAACAAAGCCTATATGTACATGTTGCAGCCGTCTGATTATAAAGTCTTGAAACGAATCATCAGTAACAAACCTGTTAAAAAGAGAGAAATTTCTTATAACAACAGGCTGGGATTAGGCATTCCAGAAATATCCAGGCTTTTGCATACAGTAGCAGTCACTACTCATTTAGTCGTAATAATACTGTGCTAGAGATGAAGCAATATCGGAAAGAAAACCCAATATTGAAGAGTCCAACACCGAATAGTTTTAGAACGAGTCGAAAAAATTTGGAATTTGAGATAAGTGGTAAATTTGAAGCCCATAAAATCCTTCTAAATCGATTACATTCTCAAAAAGACAGTGTGAAGATTTGGGAAGCAGTTAAAGCGATTTCAATAAAGGGAAATGCGCTAGATATTTTGTTGATGAAGATAATGATATATTAACCATTATTGTTGATGATGTTTATTTTCATGTCTAAAATTTTAAAAATAATTTAAAAATGGCCTAAAAATTGTGTTCAAAGAAAAATCGGACCGAGAAAGTTCTCTCGAGGTTTCTAGGGCTTGGCATTTACTGGGGCACTCCTCGAATAAAACTGTTGCGTGTATGACTGTATGAAGACAACCTTCATTCACCCTTTCCCCAATGAGTAAGATAACAAATCGCCAAGATAAACGGTCTTCATATTTCTAAAGATTTCATTGTTCCTGTCTTTCTTATGCAGGTTTTCGAAAAAATTAACGGTCATATTTCGTAAATATGTCATATTTTGTAGGAAATAATGAGAAGTACTGTTATTTTGTGAATATTTTGAACCTAATGAGGTAAAGAGGCAAAACAAATCGGTTGAATGCATACATACATGTAACAGGTCATACGTCGAAGGGGAGGGGGTGGGGGTCTGGCGCTGGCCGGGGGTCTGAGCCCAAATTTGGAGATGGGGTTGGGCACTAAAAACGCTGAAAATCGCAGAAAATAGCAATTTTTCGGCTAAAAATCGTCAAAAATCGGTAATTTGGGCTGAAATACAAATAAAAAGTGCGGTTTAACAGGCGATTTTGGCAATTTTTGTGTGAGAAATTACAAAGAATCGCAAAATTTGCACAAAAAATTACTTGCCAAAAAATTCGGAGGGGGTCGGAAAAATCGTCTAGGGGCCCCCATCCTATGGGTCTGGCCTTAGTCCGGTGGGGACAGGCCCCCCAGACCCCCTGTTACACGCATAGTTAAATGTATTAATGACAATATTTCTAATAGTTTGACTAACTTTTACTTACTAAATTCAAATTTGAAAAGTTTCAACTACGGTAAGTTTTGCTAACTAAATTCAAAAAATTTTCGTTCGGCACAACCACTGCAATAAACCCAGATTGTTTCATACGTACTTACACTGTACTAACCTGTTTTCCGACTTTGCCTAACGCAGGCATAACCGACGTTTGCTTTTGTTTGTATACCACCACCACCAGCAAATACAAGACGGCACTCATAAATGAGAAGACCATTGCCTGTGCGTAGACAAAACGCACGTAGCTTTTCGAGGGATATATCCAGCTTGCCACACACAACTCAAATATACTGCCATAGCACCGTGTACAAAAAAAGAGCAGCAGTAGTACCTGAGGTTTGTTAGCCGGCAAATCTGAGCCCACCAATACAAGGATCATTCCCCCGATGATTAAGATGTGCGGCAGGTGCAGGATACCCAACAGAATGAAGGCATAGCTGCGTGTCAGACCCATGTAGTACAACGGAAAACTGATCATGAGCAGACGATCTAAGCTAACAGCAGCGAGCATTGTGCCGTAGGTGTGGTCGAACCAAACGAACATCGGACCCCACGGCTTAAGCAAACAGCCCAAATTGGTAGTTAGATGGTGCGCCGTGTTAGACAGGATCATCCAGGTGCGGCCAACTCCTGCAGAGACCTGAAGAAACCATTCATTCTACTGCACTACTGTTGTTTGGATATGCGATTTTTAGGAATCGGTTCACACCCAATCAACAGCCGGCACAGTTGGTGTAGTGGTTTAGGCCACATGGCCACTGTGCGCGACGTCGTGCGCTCATCCACTCGGCGGGACAAGTTTCTTGCCGAAAAGAGTTGGTCGTCGGCATAAAGCTCCACCCAGGCCACCGAAAACTGGTTACAGCGAGTAGGTAAAATGGGAACCAACTGGATCTGCCGTTGCACCGAAAGCCGCTCCAAAAAGCATGCCGCGTTGGAGGGAAGATCAACGACGTCAGGAGCCGTCTGAGCGACCATCAATAAGTCCAATACCGGTTAGGCCACTTAGCCGGGCGGCCGTTGGGAGCCGTCGGCACCATGACGTCACCACGCCAGGCACTCTCTTAGTACCTGGCGCCCAACAGCATGGCTTGAGTAGCTTGGCAGTGAAAGAAGGGCAAACGTCCGAGATGACGATATCAGGGGTCACGAAATGGACCGTGCAGGTCTGATCGTAGGGCTGTACATCGTACGGCCCCCGCCACATCGGATCGGATCGGATCGGCCACCGAAAGTTGGTGACAGCGAGTAGGTAAATGGGAACCGACTGGTGCTGCCTTAGCACCTAAAGCTACAATAGCAACCACACGTTTGTTGGGACATATGGAAAGGGGACAGCTACAGTACCACTGAGACCCGACCAGACTGACACCGAGCATGTGTTTAGGCTAGTAGCGAAGGCAGCAAAGGAAGGGCAGGATGATATGGGTGTGCGTGGCCGCGTCGTTGGCTCAGTGGGTAGCTCGCTGCCTCTGGGTCACGTCGGCCCCTGCATCCCTAGCGGTTGTAGTGGTTCATCCTCTCGGCGCGGCAAGTTTCTTGCTGCAAAGAGTTGGTCGTCGCACAACGCTCCACCCAGGCCACCGAAAACTGGTTACAGTGAGTAGATGGGAACCAACTGGATCTGCCGTTGCACCGAAAGCCGCTCCAAAAAGCATGCCGCGTTGGAGGGAAGATCAACGACGTCAGGAGCTGTCTGAGAGACCAGCAATAAGGCTGATACCGGTTTAGTGCCACTGGCCGGGGCGGCCGTTGGGAGCTGTCAGCACCATGACGTCACCACGCCAGGCACTCTCTTAGTACCTGGCGGCGCCCAACAGCATGGCTTGAGTGGCTTGGCAGTGAAAGAAGGGCAGACGTCCGAGATGACGAATCACGGGGAAGCGAAATGGACCTCGAGTCTGATCGCAGGCCGTAAGGCCCCATCGGATCGGATCGGATGGGTGTGCGTGATGGGACCGCAGTGTGGCCTAACGCAGGGGTTACGATGACGGACAATCCATCCATCCGAAAGAGCTATTCTCTACTATGTAGAGAGGTTTAGAAAGAAGTTAGAAACTTATCTAGGTACCATGGCCAAGCCGAAGAGACAGTCCGACACCGCTAGGACAGTCAAGATGAGGTACTCTTTCTTGTCGCGTAGAGTGGGAGCTCTCAGAATGGCGCAACAAATTAGCAAATTGACAATCGATATTACAGTTCCTTGTACAGTATAGAGAGAGAAGTGTGGAATGAGCGCGAAGAAAACGCTTGAAGAGCCGGTTTGGTTTAACGCCATTACTGCACCACAAACTGAGCCGGTTGCTAAGGTGCTCCGCTCTTCTACTTTCAAGACTGGTGATTTTGAGCATAATTGTTAGCTGATTGGCCTTAGTTAGTTAGGTTTGATTTGGCCAGATGATTGCACATTTTGTGTGAGTGAATGATCGCAACCCACTTATAACTCCCATTCAAACTCGCAAGGGATGGAAGAATAGAACACTTTTTTGTGCTATTCGAATTCGGTATTTTATTTTTATACCGAATATTATCGAATAGCGCTAAAACGGGGAATATTAGACAATTTTAGCTAATTTGATAAGTAAAATAGATCAACTTCTAAATGTTGAATATTTTTCTAGATTATTCACACAAAAATTACAAACAATGTCAATCAAATCCTCTTATATGTGCAGTTTTATAAGAAATTTCCGAGAAAATATGATATTTTGAAAAAATTTTTACTCGATGACTGTACCTGGCTTCCGTTTTGCACTAGTATAACCTGAGCATCATTACATCGATATTATTCGGTATCCAAAATGAACTTCGGTATTTTCGTGTTCTGTTGCACCTAGGGATGTAAATGGTATCCGGTATTATTTGGTATTTTTTACGTATTTGGTATTATTTGGTATTTGGTATTTTTTTGTACCAAATAATACCAAATAGTTTAAATAGCTAAATAATTAGCTTTTCAGCGATAAATTCTGCATATTTTGCGACTGTATACCATGTCAGAGCTCTTCTGTTCACAGTTTTCTCTGCATTTCTAATTTACTAGGTTTAACAATGCATCAGAGCAACAAAAACAGCACAGAATTCTGACCAGTTTGAGTATAACAACCACTCACGAAAAATTCTTAGTGCAGGTTGGTCTTAATGAACAATAACTGCTCCGCTTTATCGAGACTGAGCCTAGACCGCTTATCGTCGTATACAAGTATGTTTCCTGCGTGACTGAAAAGCCGTTGGCTGGGCACGCTTGTGGGCGGAGCTGACAGATATTTGAACATGTGCCTCACCAGGTTGGGAAATCTGTTAGCATTTCCTTTCCAATAGTCAAGGGGCGAGCGGTAGTGGGTTCATTGGCATACTGTTCGATTTCAGAATGGAGCTGACCGTTTGGGTCGTCTGATGGGCGTGCGGACCCCTGATCGGCAACTATTTCGTCGTACAGTTGCCAGCCTGTGCTGCCTCCACTGCTAGTGGCAGAAGTCTGCACAGAGGAAGCAACAGAAGCAAGTGGATGTGGTGGGTAGGGCCTGTTCTCGTCATCTGAGACGTGACTGGCGTTGAGGAGGTCGTTGCTGCCGATGCTAACAAGATAGTGCTGAATATCGGCAACGATCGTTCGACCCAAAAACCGGCCTTTGTACCTTGGATCGAGAAATGATGCCAATTGCAAATTCTTTAATATGCATAAAAACAAGAGAATTTTGGAGACTTTCACGAAATTTAGCAGCTTCATGAGGGCACTCGGACGTGTCAAAGCTTAGTTATATCAATTTTATAGCAAGTTTTCTAGGTCGGGGGAAATCGGCCGATAATCATTACTATTTGGTATTATTTGGTATAAAAAATGCCATCTGGTATTTGGTATTTTTGATACCATTTACATCCCTAGTTGCACCCCTACGAATACGCAACCGTGTTTGCTATACAGTAATAAACAGATAGCCTCCAGACCGTCATAAACTCGCGATTAGTGATGCAACTGAGATCCCGGTATTTCCCGAAGAACTGGGAATTCCCGGTATTTTCACTCCCGGAGCCCGGTTTCTAATCCCGGTTCACACATTCTCTAATACCGGGAAGTATATTTTATAGCAGCGTTGACAGTTTTTTGCAGATACTACGTACGTATTTTAGTGCCACATCTATTGTATACCGAACTTTCTTTTGCCAGTACTAGCGGCACGCAAAACTTTGAATAAGTTTTCAAATGACTGCTACTTGCTCAGTTTGAGCGAACAGCCATGTTTTGCAGCTTTTTCTTTTGTTCCAAATATTTTTATATAGGTTTATTAGGCCGTAACTTTATATGTTCTAAGCTTCCAACTTTATAAAGGCCTTCAATTGAGCAAAGCCACTCATTGATTGGCTATTCTTACACAACTGTTTTGGTCCAATTGATATCGAGCTGCCTGGTGCCTGCCAAACCAACTCACTAACCCATTCAACACAAATCTGATCTCACAGTGTACGGCACTTTAGCCCAACAGGAAAGAAAATCCTTGAGATAACCGACTAGGAAATGGTATCAATAGCTAAACTGTCCTTTCGGACAATAGTCCATGCGGATTGGCGTTTTTTTGCGAATAACTCCTTATGGGTGATCGGGTGAATTGGTCCTGACTTATTCCAATCCCCCCAGAAATCTGAAAATCGCCAAAAATGGCCATTTTTAGCATTTTCGGCCAGCTTTGATTGGGTTTAACTCTGGAACCGTTCCACCTAGGAGAAATATGAATACATTTTTGAAATCCCCGAGGTCTGTAGATTCTAATTCACTGAAAAACTCGCGTTCATCCGAACTACAGGAAAAGCTGATTTTATTACGTTGCGCAGATTAGCATTACCATGGCGCGTGGCGCAGATTAGGTTGCACCAGAGTACCGATCTCAAGCCACTCTACAATTTTGGTTATGAGGCAAAAAGCGCTCCGAAGCACCCATAGGGAGTTATTCGCAAAAAACCGCCAATCCGCTCTTTTTTGGCAAGGACTATAGGCGTGTTCCCAGTTCCGACTTTCCCAGTTCCGACTTTCCCAGTTCCGAGTTTTCCCTGTTCTGACTTTCCCAGTTCCGATGTTCCCAGTTCCGACTTTACAATAACATTCACTATATTTTATACAGACAAGACTCTGGTAAAATATACAAGAATATGTAACTACGTAATGCTCAATGAGTAGGCTTAGGTTCAGGCTTAGGCTTTAGAGCATAGGGCTTAGGTTCAGGCACTTAGAGGTTAGATTCAAGCTTAGGCTTAGGTTCAGGCTTAGACTTAGAGGTTAGGTTCAAGCTTAGGCTTAGGTTCAGGCTTAGACTTAGAGGTTAGATTCAAGCTTAGGCTTAGGTTCAGGCTTAGACTTAGAGGTTAGGTTCAAGCGTAGGCTTAGGTTCAGGCTAGGCTTAGGCTAAAGGTTAGGTTTAGGCTTAGGGTTATGGTTAGGTTCAGGTTTAGGCTTAGGGCTTTGGTTCAGGCTTAGACTTAGAGCTTAGAGGTTAGGTTCAGGCTCAGGTTCAGGCTTAGGGGGAGGTTCAGGTTTAGGCTTAGGGGTGAGGTTCAGGAAAGTTGGAACTGTGAAAAGTCGGAACTGGGAATGTCGGAACTGGGAAAAGTCGGAACTGGGAACGTCCGAAGTGGGAAAGTCGGAAACGGGAAAGTCGGAACTGGGCACAAACCGGACTATAGGAGTAGCCAATCTATCAATCAAAAATTTACAGACTTTCCAGGTTCCACGGGAACCGTGATAAAGATGGTTCTTTAGAGGGAAGGCATTAAACCTTTTACAACTAACCAACAAACAGTCAAATGAAATGTACAGAATAATAATAATATAATAATAATAATAAAATAGTAAGTAATCACAGATTAAAGTTGGGCATGAAGCTTCTCTGCTGTCTGTTGGAGCCTGTGGAGGTGCTGGTTTCGTAGGGAGGGGGTCCAAACGGGGGTGCGTAGTACTGTTCGGCGTAGGGTCGGTATCTGTTGTCATAAGCAGCGTTGTCCTGCCACGAATAAAACGCAGCGCCGTAGCCGTCCTGGCCAGGCGCATTACTCACTGACTGTTGTTGCTGATGCGTTCTGGTTGCGTTTCTTCTAAAACAACACCGCAACTAAACCAAACGCCCGCTATTAATCGTTTTTTATTTGTTTAATGATAGTAGAACTAGTAGAGCGACGCGCGCGTTCATACTTTAAACATGTCGCCGTCCAACATTTTTCGACGCGTCTATGAACGACCTTAATGCTACTACCACTTGCATTAATTGGCCTTCTTACAGTATAATCAAGGGGAGCCCATAGAGTTGAGAGGTGGATGTTATTAATAAACTAAAGGAGAGAATCCGCACGGGTCATGTTTAGGACGATTATTAGTTTTGGATCAACATTAATGATCTACCCAAACTCTTTGACGACAGCAGTATTAAATTTGTGTCAATTTTCCAACAGAGGGATACAAGATATAGGCAGACATGGGCTAGCATTTCGGCTGATGGGGTGTAGAATTTTCAATTCCTGAGGGGGGGGGCTGAGGGCGGGGGGTAGGAGCGCCTGATGGGGGGGGCTGAGGGGGTGGTAAGCCAAAAAGTCCAATTTTTGGCGAAAATCAGGGTTCTTGGCTTATTTTTCATTAAAATAAGTTAAAATTAGCTATTCTGAGCTCATTTACGCCTATTCCAGGCATATTTTTATCATAATTTTCTACACAAAATTCTTCCCAAAAATTCCTGATGGGGGTTGCGGCCGGCTGATGGGGGGGTAGATCAGATCCTGATGGGGGGGCAACCCCCCAACCCCCCCTTTGCCCATGTCTGGATATAGGATCCAAAAGCATGACCGGTTACTCTGGCAAGGATAAAGCCAAAGCAGTACCTGTGGCTTCTGTTAGGCTGGTGTTGGGGCTGCATAACCGATATTTCCGGGAGCATGTTGGCTATCTGAAAGGTGTTGGCAGAGGAGGAGGAGGAGGCGGAAGGCTTGGCGGCCATGCTGGCCGGCCGGTCGCCTCTGCTGGTCCAACTGACATTGGTTGTGGCGGTGTTCTGAATCTGAGCCGGCGCATACAGTGACGTGTAGCCGGCACCTGAAACAAACCATTCCAATAATAAATTTGTGGGGAATGCAAAACCATTCCAAGTCACAACTTTCAAAAGTTGTGTCAACTTGCTTGCACTTGTAAAACAGGCCACGCTAGAGAGCACACATGTTCATGGTCCGCAGCTCAGAGGGGGGAGGCCAGGCCTCCATGCGTAGTTAGTTGCCAGAAGAAATGCTCCAATTTTTAGCGCGAAATTTGATTTTTTTGCAAAAGGTTTCACGGAAAATTCAAAATTTACTACTTACAGTTGACTTTTGACAAAAATTGCTAAAAAACGGATTTCCAACACAACTTTTGTAAAAAAACGAGATTTTCGATGAAATTCTGCCAAAATTTCGGGTTTCGTGCGTAGTTGCCTGGAGGAAGGGTGCATAGTTGCGTAGTTGTCAAAATTGGTTTCTGTGGCTTAAAAACGCTTTCTAGCAGCCTCCAGCAACGTTTGGTAGATTTTTATTTTTGTCCCCCCCCCCTGTCCCGCCATGCATATGTATGCTAGAGAGCCTTATGGGCAGGGTCGAAAAAATGGGGGCCATGTATATCGCAATCCTGAACTCACTTACCAAAATGGCCATCATGACCCATGCCCACCTCAATATTTGTGGATTTTGACAAGCCACAGGACATTTTTAGCGGCCCAGCACAGCTATGTTTGGAGTTTTCTATAGAAAGTGGAACTGAGCCGTACCGGAGGCGAAAGAAGTCTGCGGTTGCGTGGAAGTGGACCAGAAGGCGTTGTGCTGCTGAGTGGACGGGTACCACCAACCGGAATTGCGATCGCCCGACCGGTAGTCGAAGATAGAATCGGACAAGTTGATCTCGGAAAACTGGTCCGGCTCGGCTCCTAGCTGGGTGTAAATAGCTGAAGGGATGCTGACGGCGGAGGAGACAGATTTGGTAGGATTCTGATGTTTCTTCGCAGTGGCACTGCTACGAGACGAGTGTTGCTTGGTGGAGGTGCGCGAGGCGGGTGGGGTGGAGAGAGACGAGGAGCAGAAGTGACTCAGTTTAGATAAATTCGCTTCTTCTTGATTGTTTCTGTAAGAGCAAATCTCTTTTCTTTGTATGAAATGCTATCCATCTCGAGACCAAATACATACATGTACTAAGGGAATACCTTCCAGGTGGATCTCACCTCTGGAGAAAGAAATTAGGGACCCCTTCCCAGCCCAAGATACAAGTATTGGAAGCGGCTCCAGTACTAACCAACTGGCTCAGAAATCGCTAATTTTTAGCTTAAAATCGGCTAAAATGCCTTTTGGCAACCTAGTTCATTGTTTCCGCTGCCGATATTTAAGACAAATGGTGCATTTTCAGAAGATATTTCTGTCATTTTTGCTCTTTCCGCTGCTATGCGATTTTTAGCGTTTTGTTAAAGCAAACGTGCTAAGAACGCATTTCTTGACGTTTTGGAGCTTTTTGAAAATTTCGCACCTCTTCATTTGCAACTCCCCTGAATCCCCACCTAACAGATGAAGAACCACCCCATCCCCAGGCCCCGGGCCTTTTACAAGTTGTTTGACATATGTTGTTATGTAGTAGTACAGTTGGAAAAATATTGAATTTTCGAATACATATGTATACGTATGTACAGTATATGTTTTCCGAAACCGAATGCATATACATACAAAATACATATTTTTAAAGCCAGTTTGTAGTTGAAAAATGCTGCTAAAACGTTTGTTTGTATCTGAAACGAAAAAGGGTCTACGTTTGGACCTGATTGGTATGAAATTGATTCAGTGCTTCAGTCAAACTAGTAATAATTGTAATTGTAATAATAATAGCTAGTAATTTCTGTTAAAAATCCTTCACTTTGTTGTTGTTAAGGAGGTTGCCGGACCTTGTGTGTGTCTCTTCCTGCTCTATAGGCGTTCTTTTCCAGCCTTGACAATTTTACGTCTGGGTTCAGGTTTTCCTGAATAAACGTTTACTTACATGGTTCTAATAATGTTTTCGCTAAAATTTCGATTTCTAGCATTATTTTGCAGCCAATCTCTCCATAACTGTTACGCATAGAATAGAAGCAAAAAAGATCTATTTACGAACCAGCTATTCTACCCAACACAAGATTTTTAGTTTTGCCTAAATACCCTTCCTTCCTTAAAACCGTTCGATTCTTGTTTCACGCCAGCCTGTCCTACAGCGCTGTATTTATGCTGAATTCCCCTAAGGTACATCATTTAAAAATTTTTTGGCCGCTTTGATCGCTTGATCGAGCGAAATTGTGTAAACCTGTTAAGTTCATATTATCATTTCTTTGCTGTAGTTTGAAGATTGGATTGGTTCATCTAGCAGCCAGTATAACTAAACTTCTTTTTCAGTACGCTAGCACTACTCTAGCAGCCATTGCTTTAAAAATTCTAGTTAGATATATCCAAGTAGCAACTGTCTTTACGGCAACTTTATGCAAAATTATTAAGTTGTAGGTAGAGTTTCGGCCTGTGTAGGCGTTTACGAACTGGTTTTTCAACTGATCTGAGGTTCAAACGTTGTTGTAAGTACATTATTATTTGTTGTAATAATGTTTTTGAGCGATGTTTTGCCAAAGTAGCCACTTCTAGCAATTTTTAGCATGCAGCAGCCTAAGGCTAAGCCTAAGCCTAGCAGCGCGTCCCTCCCTATAACTGGCATGCATAGAATATAAGCATATTAAAGAACCACTTGGGAACCGGCTGCTAAGCATAGCTGGGCCGGAATAATCCGAGGGGTACCAAAAAAGTCCAAAAATAGCCTATTTGGCCTAAAAAGCATCAATTTTCTGCCTCCGGGAAGGGTTGGGCGAGAGGGTTGCCATTTCATGCAACACCAATCATTCGTTTTGCCTAACAACGCTGTCATGAAACGGACTAAACCCGCACCTAGACAATCCCCCTACCGACCTATTTATTACATGCATGCGCATAGCGAATCGGATGCCAAGAGCGAAATACCTTAAAAACTACAATAAGAAAGTCAATAACGAAACGTGATCTTAACGGGTATACAACAGCTTGCTCGATCAGGTGATCGAACTGCCAAAAATTTTCTTATAACTATTGTACTAAAAGGGAGTTGGCTCATTAAAGCAGCAATCAGGGAGAGCCTTGTTTGAAACACGAGCCCAACGGTTTTAAGGAAGCATTGCTAGGTAAAACTGAAAAATGGTGTAGCGTAGACAGTTCACAAACGGACGGTCTATGCGTAACTGACACAACAGTTATAAGGAGGGATTGGCTACTAAAATCAGTCAAAGCGCAAAACATCGCTCAAAAACATTATTTTAGAACCGAAATTGTCAAAATATTATGATGATAACCAAAATTATTTTTGTCGGAAAACCGTCATCATAACTTCAGATTCTCCATCTAATCTGAAGTGCAGGTAAGTAAGCCTAATCTTTTAAGAAAAGTTCACCAAACAAAAATGGCATGCTAAAATCTAGTAGTGCTGTTATTGGAATCGAGTGGTTTTTGCACTCTAAAAAAGATGTTCGTAAAAAATCTGTAGCTCAAAAGGTAGTAGTAATTTGACTGTTGTTAGATGCAGTTTTGTGCATAGAGTTTGACAATGATTTTCGTTTTGCTAGACTTCTCAGTAGCAAAAAAAATTTAATGCCAAAAATTCTAGCATTTAAAACAAATTCTTTTTATACAATTCGTCTAAACGATGTCCAGCGTGCTAGTAGTACAGTTAATTACACCAACTTCTCCACTCTTTTATTAGTAGGTGTATTTTGGGATCGCGGGGGGTGACCGGCCTAGCACATGTATGTCCGCAGGTGACAGCACATTCATATCAGCCAGATCCGTGAGATCACCTCTACTGAGCTTTTTTCTGGCAAAATGCATTTTTAAAACGCAGTTGGCCAGGTGGCGGGCCGGGAACATTTCAGCCATTAAGCCAATTTAATAGTCAGGCATTTAACGCCGTTTATGGTACTGGCACACACCACCGGTTCAGACATGGGCTAGCATTTCGGCTGATGGGGGGTAGAATTTTCAATTCCTGAGGGGGGCTGATGAGGGGTAGGAACGCCTGATGGGGGCTGAGGGGGTGGTAAGCCAAAAAGTCCGATTTTTGGCGAAAATCAGGGTTTTTTGGCTTATTTTTCATTAAAATAAGTTAAAATTAGCTATTCTGAGCTCATTTACGCCTATTCCAGACATATTTTTATCATAATTTTCTATACAAAATTCTTCTCAAAAATTCCTGATGGGGGGTAGCGGCCGGCTGATGGGGGTAGATCAGAGCCTGATGGGGGGCCAACCCTTTGCCCATGTCTGCACCGGTTGCCGGTATAATATTATATACCCATAAAACGTCGCCACTATGGTAAAATGAGCCAAGTAACAGAAAGTCGAAATCGAGAAAATCGCCTTTTAAATATTTATTACATCTTCGTGAATTAGCTTCAACTTCAGTTTAAATATTTTTTACCTAAAATACAAGTACATAATTGGTGTGCAAAACATTCTGCATGTGTCAATTGTGTCAAATTAAGTCAGCTAACAGGAAAAGCACAAAGCACTTGTCTCATTTTACCAGGATCACCTGGTGATGTCCATACACATGCCTCTGGTTACATGGCTGTATCTTGTGACACAGAGCGAATTTCGACTTCGTTCCTTCGCCAAAACGTTTTTAGGTGTATTAGCTATAGGTTTTCGCACTTAACTCCATTTTTTTCATTTTGTTACTTGGCTCGTTTTACCATAGTGGCGACGAAAATATTGTACAATATTGCCTCGCATGCGGCCCATCTGGGTTATTGCTGGATTATTATTATTATTATCATACATGTAACAGGGGGGTCTGGGGAGTCTGCCCCCACCCGACTTAGGCCAGACCCCCCCGGATGGGACCCCCCCCCCCGAGACGATTTCGCCGACCCCCCTCCGATTTTTCTGGCAAGTAATTTTTTGAGCAAATTTTTACAATTTTTTACAATTTCAGACACAAAAATTGCCAAAATCGCCTGCAAAACAGCACTTTTTAGCTGTATTTCAGCCCAAATTAGCAATTTTTGGCGATTTATAGCCAGAAAAGTGCGATTTTTTCGATTTTTGAGCGTATTTTAGTGCCCGACCCCCCCCCCCAAATTGGCTCAGACCCCCCGGCCGGCGCCAGACCCCCAACCCCCCCTCCCCCATCGGCGGATGACCTGTTACATGTATGATGCCAGTACCATAAACGGCGTTAAGTGCCAGACTGTAGAAAAGGTCAATAATCGTGTCAGAGATTAGGAGCGAGACAAAGCTCAACCCTACAGCACAGCGCTAACTGTTAATCTGAGAGTACAAGTAGAGATAGACAGTACCTCAAGAAATCGACAGTAAACCGACTGCCACTAGTAGCAGGAGGCAGCGGTCCTGTGGATTCGGTGGCGTAGTTGGGGGTGGAGGTACAGGTGGAAGAAAGGTAAGGGGACACCACGTCGTTCCAAACAGTCTGAGGCGCATTCGACACACTCGACGTCATAGTGTAGGTGTGAGACCCGCTAACCGACACTCGACACACACTGTAGGCCACTGCAACATTTTACGTAGAACCTATACCAAACAGAAACGCACCCACCCGAAATAGACCAGACCCCCGGATGGGACCCCCCGAGACGATTTTTCAGATCCCCCTTCGATTTTTCTGGCAAGTAGTTTTACGAGCAAATTTTTGCGATTGTTTACAATTTCGCACAGAAAAATTGCTATAATCGCCTGTAAAACAGCAGTCTTTAGCTGTATTTAAGCCCAAATTAGCGATTTTTAGCCCAAAAATTGCGATTTTTAAGCGTTTTTTAGTGCTGCCCAACCCCTCCCTAGAATTTGAGCTCGAACCCCCCGGCCGGCGCCAGACTCCCCAACCCCCTCCCCTTCATACGTGTCCTGCTACATGCATGGGTTAAAATAAGAGACTTGGCTAGAATTCTGAGAGTAAACACTCTGAGAATGTGCCCATTTTGTGCTAAAATTTCAGCGCAAACCAATACAAAAGTTAGAGAAGTGGAAACCCCTGGCAGATCAGTGGCGCACCCTGTATTTAGTCGGCAACGTACCTTCATTGGGGTAGAGTTGCGTGAGACGGCGTTGGTTAGAATTTTCAAATTGCGCCTCGTTTCCAGTGCTTGGCTGAGTGCACGTGCTATGCAAATTGTCGTTGCTCTCCGCTAGCAGATTCTCGACACGCAACAGCGCTACACTGCGGTGTTGTGGATGTTGCTGCTGCTCTGGCGCAGGTCGTGTGGCCACCAGGTCTATTATTTCCTTAAATTAAATATATGCTTACTTATTCTACCAAACCATATCTACGGTACTGGCACATGCACCAAGTAATAAAGGGCTGTGGGCATGCGTGTAACAGGGGTCTGTACCCCACCCGACTTAGGCCAAACCTCCCCCGAGACGATTTTTCCGACCCTCCCCTCCGATTTTCTGGCAAGTAATTTTTTGAGCAAATTTTTGCGACTTTTTACAATTTCAGACACAAAATTGCCAAAACCGTCTGTAAAACAGCACTTTTTAGCTGTATTTCAGCCCAAATTAGCGACATGGTAAAACGGAAACTGTAAGCCTAAGAATGCAACTGAATACAAAATACCGAATTATTCGGTTGCATCTCTATGCAATGCAATAGAGCTCCTTTGACGTACTGTTTATTTGTGTATACAGATACACATTTACCATACACAAAATACACATTGTTTTTCAATGTGTATACACATACACATACACATTGAAAATTCAGGTACACATTACCATACACAAACAGTACTCAAAATGTGTATTGTTGTGTATGTGTATTTGATCAGCAACAGTCAATAAAATTTCGAACAGAATAGTAAAATTTCGATATTTTTGCTGCAGTAATAAACAGTAGATATCCTCGTAAAGCCTTCAAATGGCCTAAGTAACTCGATTTCAAAGCTATCCAAGGTTTCAAGCAGCAGACATTGAGAGATTCGATTTTCCTAGCATTTCTTACGGAAAATCTACAAAACAATTTGCATTTTCAGTGCAATATACATACACAAATATACACAAAAATACACATTGTTTTGCTGAATGTGTATACACAAATTACCATACACATTCGAAGGTAAATGTGTATACACATACACATACACAAACGAAAAATCCAATACCAAACAACAGTACTTTGACGTCAACGCACTTGAACAAATCGGTTTAGAAATTGATAACAACTCTAAACGGCACAGACGCTAAAAAATTTTTTGAAGGCCAAAACTTGTTGCTTTTTAAAAAATTTTAAAAATAAATTTTTTTGAAATCGTTTTTAAGGGGTCCAGCGTGCTAGTACAGGTAGTTACAACAAATTTTCCACTTTTGCACCTCAAGTCAGTTAAGAAACCTGTTCGAAAACGACAATACACGTCTAAACACTGCCTGTAACAGCATAATTACACCGAAAATTGTCTTTAGAGGCACTTCTAGGTGAATCCTAAGGAAGGATTTCTTAAGCAGTCGCTGTTAGGCTCAATGCAAAAGAAGTATTATGCTGGTTGCTGGATAAAACGTTGGCTGCTTCCAAAGAATGTACAAAAATTGCTTGTATGTACGTGCATTTTCCCAGCCTAATTTGCATGTTAATTTTTCAAACAACAGCTTTTTTAACAAAAAAGGTTTATAAAATTGTGACTCTAACAACTGTGCTAAACGGTGTCTAACATTTGGAACTTCAATCAATAGTAATTTAAAAGAGAAGACAGTATTATTTTAGTATTCAGTACCTGTATTCTAGAATCGGCGTCAGAACAACTGCTGCCCTCAGTACTCTTCCGAAGTCTCTTTTCAGCCGGCGATTCGGTTTGGGTGCTGGTGTCAGTCAGAGATAGAGACACCGTCTGTACGTGTGTAGTGCGAGACGGGTTTTCCACTTCCAGAATGGTGGCGGCCGCTCGTTCCAGAATGTTCTCCTCATTCGAGCGCGGCACGATCGGTCGCGGGTGCAGAGCCGACGGACGTGGCAGGTCGATTTTGCGCTTTCGACCTGCAATTCGCATAACTCTCACATCTATGGGCAGGGCACAGCTAACGGCTCAAGCTTTCACAGTCAGGCACTTAACGCCGTTTATGTTACCGACACCGTATAAGGTGCTGGCACCATTATATGGTACCGGTAGCACCATATATGGTACCCCACGTTCGGGGCCTGTGATGTTACCATATCTGGTTGGTTACATTGGTATCGGTACCGGTACCATTCTGCTCAGATTTCGTACCATATAAGGTAGTGGTACCATATGTAGTTGGTTACATTGGTATCGGTACCGGTACCATTCTGCTCAGATTTCGTACCATGTAAGGTAGTGGTACCATATTTGGTTGGTTACATTGGTATCGGTACCGGTACCATTCTGCTCAGATTTCGTACCATATAAGGTAGTGGTACCATATGTAGTTGGTTACATTGGTATCGGTACCGGTACCATTCTGCTCAGATTTCGTACCATATAAGGTAGTGGTACCATATGTAGTTGGTTACATTGGTATCGGTACCGGTACCATTCTGCTCAGATTTCGTACCATGTAAGGTAGTGGTACCATATTTGGTTGGTTACATTGGTATCGGTACCGGTACCATTCTGCTCAGATTTCGTACCATATAAGGTAGTGGTACCATATGTGGTTGGTTACATTGGTATCGGTACCGGTACCATTCTGCTCAGATTTCGTACCATGTAAGGTAGTGGTACCATATTTGGTTGGTTACATTGGTATCGGTACCGGTACCATTCTGCTCAGATTTCGTACCATATAAGGTAGTGGTACCATATGTAGTTGGTTACATTGGTATCGGTACCGGTACCATTCTGCTCAGATTTCGTACCATATAAGGTAGTGGTACCATATGTAGTTGGTTACATTGGTATCGGTACCGGTACCATTCTGCTCAGATTTCGTACCATGTAAGGTAGTGGTACCATATTTGGTTGGTTACATTGGTATCGGTACCGGTACCATTCTGCTCAGATTTCGTACCATATAAGGTAGTGGTACCATATGTGGTTGGTTACATTGGTATCGGTACCGGTACCATTCTGCTCAGATTTCGTACCATGTAAGGTAGTGGTACCATATTTGGTTGGTTACATTGGTATCGGTACCGCACCGGTACCATAATATGGTATGGGTATGGTACCATTCTGCTCAGATTTCGTACCATATAAGGTAGTGGTACCATATTTGGTTGGTTACATTGGTATCGGTACCGCACCGGTACCATAATATGGTATGGGTATGGTACCATTCTGCTCAGATTTCGTACCATGTAAGGTAGTGGTACCATATTTGGTTGGTTACATTGGTATCGGTACCGCACCGGTACCATAATATGGTATGGGTATGGTACCATTCTGCTCAGATTTCGTACCATATAAGGTAGTGGTACCATATTTGGTACCGGCACTCATGACCATGGGTAGGGGTACCATATATGGTACCCACCACAGTCGCCGAACGTGCGGGTACCCTGGTACCACCACCCTAGGTACCGGTACCATACGGTGTCGGTACCATAAACAGCGTTAAGTGCCTGACTGTTTCAGCTGTCTCTTCCACATATTGTACATGGGTCGGGGCGTTTAACAACCCCCAACCTGGCCTCGACCCCCCACCCACCCACCTGAAGCCGACTTTTGTTCCTGATCAACCTAACAAAATCGCCACGACCCTCCCCAAACCGGCAGGCGCACCCCTAAATTTTCGGATTTTGGCTACCCGAACCCATTTTGCCGGCTCATGTATGCTCAAATTCTCTAAATCCCTGCCTGTGACAGGTAGTTCACCAAAGGAAAGAGGAGGTTGTTGAGCCCCATCCGGGGACGGAATTTTTTCCGACCCCTAGGAAAATTTGCACGGAAAATAGTATAGTATTACCGCCAAGATTAAGGGCAGGTGGTACGAGCACCAAGTAATTGTTGACAACGCTGGACGTTTCTGCTCCGCCTTGAGCAGGCAAAGCAACTGAGGATGCAGTCTGGGTATTTCTGTCTACACCCAGGCAGCGCAAAGACGTTTGAATGCATTTATCCAGTCGATCCGAACCGCTGCAAAGCTTCAACAATTGAGCCTCAAACCTGTTTCCGAAATTGTCAAAATTGCATCCAAAAATTGCGTACCCTGAGAAATCTGAAGTGGGAGTGGAAAACAATAATCTCTAACCAAAAAACGGATCACTTATTTTAACTACACGCTAATTTTGACTAAAAAACCAGTTTCTAATAGCAATTTTAGCGTTAGAGAGGAGATTAGAAAAATAATTCAATACAAAACTGTTTCTAAAATAGCCATTTGGCTTAATTCAATCTTTCTTCCTTGCACTTGCTAATTTGTTTTTCATTTTCTGTTGTGTACCTGTACTTCTACTGTAGTGTGCCCGGGAAGTAAAATTTCAATTTCGGTTTTTCTCAATTAACTGTTCTAGGGAAACACAGACATCAAAGAGCAAAGATTTCAGATCGATTCAAAATACTTTACTTCGATGATTACCTGTCAGGGACGAAGCATGTCTGAGTGGACACAGACACTCTGGCTATAACTGACGGTAATTCCCCAGAGACCAACACCCCACAGAGCGTCGGAACTGGGCCGCCGAAATTCTCTAACACAGGCACATTTGGACACGCCAACAATGTTTCTGAAAACACTTCAATCAGTTAAAAAGAGCTCATCTGTCAAAATAGCAGTTAGTGCTTGGTTCGAGTCACACTGTAGGAACAGGGAACGGGTCTGCTGCCCCACCCGGCTTAGGCCAGATCCCACCCCAAGACGATTTTTCCGACCCTACAGAAAAGTGGCCTGGCCATCTTTTTCTACACGAGTATGAATCCACCTTTAGGGTGCAACTTACTTGTAGGAGCGAGTGTAGTCGAGCCATACAGCTGAACTGTATTTTCGCTTAGTTTCCGTTTTAATTCAGCCACGTAGTCGACCGTAGCCCGCAACACGTCTATTTGAGACTAAAACTTAAAACTGTCAGTTCAATAGCATTATTATACAGCTCAGGTCTATGGTCTGGTCTTACTGAACGTTCAAATTTGTAGCTCAGAAAACCTGCATAATATACAGAGTATAACATTTCTTTTAGCTGCCCTTTCCTCTAATTTTGGCCAAATTTTCTGAAATTTGAAGCAAATACACCAAAAGTAGGGGAAATTTTGTGGGTTAAAGTTTGGTGGATCAGAATCGATCCTGAAAAATTGACGAATATGCAAAATTTGTTAATTTGAATGCCTATACAGAAATTGCGTTTTAAAATGAAAACTTTTCTTTTTGCTATCATTCTCGCAAAGGTTGAAATTTGGAGAAACACTGCAAGACTGTAGGATATTTTGTGAGTTAAAATATCATGCAGTAAAAATGACATTGTGTGGAGAAAATAAAGATTTCCTGAACATTTATATTCTGAAAGAGCCGAACAGAAAATAGATAATCAGGAAAATCCATATTTCTCAAGACTATGTCATTTTCAAATCACAAAATCGTAAGACATCAAATATATCACAGTTTTGCAGCGCTTCTCAAAGCTTTCTCCCAAACATAAACACACGAAATTCGCCATTTTCATACTTTTGTTTAAAATTTCAGCTGATATAAAATAAATTCGGTCATAATTTGCCGAAAATCAATCATACCGTTTTCTGTCTGGCCAAGTGACTGATTGGTTGGACTGTTTGTTCTAACAACCTCATGTTCGCGTTGGGCAAACTTAAAGTTAAAAGGAAGGAAACAAAACAAAATGAAATGTTATAATTCCTCGGGCAAAGTGTATTTCCGAATGTACGAGCAAAACCTAGCCGGAAAGAGCTTTAGGTAAAAATCTGACAGACACTTTTAGTCTAGTTAGTTTAGTCACACACATCTAGGGATGGGACCGGTATAAGGCATTAATACCGTTTAGTACCGTATAGTTGTTAAAACTAAATCGGCAAGATTTTTGCAGTAAATTCATGTCATTTTCGTGCTTTTAAAGGTCGCAGTACTGTTTTTTGGTTTTGTCAGCCATGTTATCGATTTGAAAAACCCAAAAATCTACATTTTGGCAGTTTTTTAACTTCCTTGAAATGGAAAATGTGGTATTACAAGTATACTTGTAAAAAAATGCTGAGAAACCTGCAATTTTGCTTTTGAATAAAATCAGAAACGTATTTTTGGTTAATAGCATTTCACTAACTTGAAGTGAAGCAAATCTGTCCAACCAAAATACCGTTAATAATAATTACAATAGGCATAATTCAAAATAAATTCAATCAATAATATATTGTCGGCTCAGATTCAAATCTTTAAATAAACAGACAGTAGTCCAGACTAGGGATGCAAATGGTATCCGGTATTATTTGGTATTATTCGGTATTATTTGGTATTTTCTAGGTATTTGGTATTATTTGGTATTTGGTATTTTTTTATACCAAATAATACCAAATAGTTCAAATGACTAAACAGTTAGCTTTTAAGCGATAAATTCTGCATATTTTGCGACTGTATACCATGTCAGAGCTCTTCTGTTCAGAGTTTTCTCTTTATTTCTAATTTACTGAAAGTTTAACAATGCAGATACGCAGAACAACACGTCTCTTTACCGTTTCTGAGCAGCAAAACAACAAAGAATTCTTCTGACCAGTTTAGCTTATAACAACCATTCATGGAAAATTCTCAAAAAGTGGGAGGGGGCCCCCTGAAACGACGCAAGGCGATTTTGGGGGAAGGGGGGTCCGAAAAATCGGGATTTTGGAACGACGTCATTTATGGACGGCCCCTTTATCGAGACCGAGCCTAGACCGCAAACGTCACAACGTGCTTGCCCATTTCCCGAGTAAGTGAAAAACCATCAAATTCTGCTCGTTTTCTTTCTCGGCATGAATAGATTTCTTTTAGATGCAACAAAAACTCTTCCACTGAGGCAAAACTTATATATTTTTGCTTAAAAAACAAAAAGTATTACTTTGCGCTCATTCCAAGCAGCTAGCGACCTGTTTATCAACTATTTGGAATTATTTGGTATTATTTGGTATGGAAAATACCCATACATGGGCCGGGGGGGTAAGGGGGGTATACCCCTCCCCCTCGGCCGGCCATACCCCCCCTCGGCCGTCCAAACATACTCCATACCCCCCTCGCCGGCTACCCCCCCCCCCCCCCCCCCCCTCCCGGAGGGAGAAATTTTCGCTTATTTAAGGCAAAATAGGCGTTTTTTGGCCTTTTTTTCGGGGTGGGGACCCCCCCCCCCCCGAGGTCTCAACCCCCCCACCCCCCCCCCTCCGGATTTTTCCGGCCCATGTATGAAAATACCATCTGGTATTTGGTATTTGGTATTTTTTATACCATTTGCATCCCTAGTCCAGACCTCTCTATTTCCGAATGATAACCATCAAGAAAGACCTAATTACAAGTAAGGTCCAAGTATACTTCCTTCTTACCTGACTTTTGACTCTTCCAGCAGGTAGCAACTTGGTAAGTTGGTTTATCAAGTGGGATATGTTGGTACGACGCTTCTTCTCCAGCAGCTGCTTCGTTTCTTTCCGCTTCACACGGTTGATTGCCATTCTCTCCTCTCTCTTTATCCTTCCACATTCATTGTCTTTCTTTCCCCATAATTAATTTATCTTCCTTCTTCTTCTTCACTGACTTTCTTCGTCGAGGCTGGGAGCTACTACCGTATCCTGCAGTTGCAGTTGGAAGCATATAACCTGCCGATCAAAGCGCCAAATCTCAAACAAATCTCAAATTTAAACTGGTATGGTAACTTTCGTGCAAATCAGAGAACAAATATATAAGATGGTTATTTGCTGTTGTGCAACTAAACAATTTGTTAGCAGAAGAAACTGTAGGAAAGACGATCGAATACAGTATAGTGGGGCTGCAAAATATGCAGAATAGAGACCGTTGAATTTTAGGAATAATTGGCGCTGACTTATACCATTAGAGGCACAGTGGCGTATCCAGGGGGGTGTAGGATGTGTACACCCCCACTTTGCGGTGGAGGTAGGAAGAAAAATTCTGTCAAAAATATAAGAAACTAATGAATTATGTACTAAAACTGTCTATTTTGTGCTCAGAATGCCTTCTAAATGCGTTTTTGAAGGCTACACGTCTTTTCCTCGCGGACAGTTTCTCGCGCGACAGTTCCTCGCCGACTTTTCCTCGCGCGACTTTTCCTCGCTACGTCTTTTCCCCGCGCGACTTTTCCTCGTAGGAATAAATATGCCGAGCGTACAGTATTTCTTATCAAGCCTAATGCAGGGCACAGGTCACTTGGCCGGTCGGCGACAATCGGTTAGCCGTTGTAAATCATTTTTGACAGCAATGCACATCTGACAGTGCTGAAAGTCTTGTTTTATTTCTCTGTTTGCTGATCGCGCGTAAAGATGCCGAAAAACTAAGTGCAGTAGAGAGAAGCTTGATAATAAAGTAGGTGGACTAATTTGGGTCGGTCTCCAGAAAATCGTCCAAAAACCTTAAAAATAGTTAAAAATCTATCCAAATTTTTGCAGAACTGAATAGTGGTATGTCAGACTACAAGCAGAAAACTCGCTAAAATCGATTTCTTCAAAACTAAGCTAAGAATCTTGGGGTTTGAGCTTGTGTCAATTGTCTGAATTCAAGCTCTTTCCTTTCATTACTTGGGCGCCATGCACCCTTTTGTTCACTGCTATGTGTCCAGCAAAACGGAACACGTCTACCAGCAGCATCAACCCGGGCTGTCCCCTACCTTTATCATGACAGATTCTAAATTCTCAAAAATTTCTCGCCCTGGTGGACAGAAGCCCAACCAGGCCCCTTTAAACTACTAAAACGTGTAAATTCTGTCAATTTTAAGCTCTGAATGCTTTTTAAACACGTTTTTGAAGGCTATTTTTGCGAAATTTTCTCGCCCTTGTTGGGCAGTGGCCCAACTAGGCAACTTCAAAATTTTACATCCACCTTTGCAAAATCGCCGTATAATGTATGTATATGGTTTTTCGGCTGTAGATAGCAGTTGGAACGTTGTTATAGCGTACTGTACAAAAGGGAGAAAACGTTTTTATTCCTATGAGGAAAAGTCGCGCGAGGAAAAGTCGCAGCTAGGAAAAG
Organism: Sabatieria punctata; assembly: GCA_030248155.1. Taxonomy (NCBI): domain Eukaryota; kingdom Metazoa; phylum Nematoda; class Chromadorea; order Araeolaimida; family Comesomatidae; genus Sabatieria; species Sabatieria punctata. The sequence continues at coordinate 94,402 of JASANB010007604.1, read as the reverse complement.
TCGCGCGAGGAAAAGTCGGCGAGGAACTGTCGCGCGAGGAACTGTCCGCGAGGAAAAGACGTGATACCGTTTTTGAAGGCCAACTTTTCAAAATTTTCGCGCCCTGGTCGGGCAGAAGCCCAACCAGGCCATTATAAACTACTAAAACTTGCAAGTTCTGTTAATTTTAAGCTCGGAATGCGTTTTAAACGCGTTTTTGAAGGCTAATTTTGCTAAATTTTCTTACCCTGGTTGGGCAGCGGCCCAACCAGGCACTTTCAAATTTTTACACCCCCCTTTCCAAAATCCTGGATACGCCACTGTAGAGGCATACTGCCAAATCTGACCCTCACTTCTTATTTGCTCGTTTCAAAGTGCTGGTAAGCTCTAGGTATGAAGATCAGGTCTCAAGCTCAAGTCAGCTTTGTCTATTTACACAATTTCAAGTAGTCTAAGTTCAAGCCTCCAAAGTCTATTTCTTAAAATGACCCAAGTCCAAGTTAAAGTCACTTTCAACAACGATTTATTCTGATAAGCACAGAGTTACAAATCGGCACGAAATTATGACGATCAATTTAACTCTCGTATTCAGTTGTCTGATACAATGTACATCCAAGTTAAAAATTTAGTGAATTTGATTGCTCATTAAAGTCCATGCCAAAATGATTGGCGGTGGCGGAAAAAAGCGATTTTCTCAAAAACTTTCTTCAAGACCCCCAACTTTTTTTATATCAATCGATAGCAAATTACAAGTGCTGCAAGATGCCAACGTCAAAACAAAGGTTCCACGCAGTTTTGAATGTGTTTTTCGGGAAAAACTAATTTTCGGCAAAATTAAGTTTTTATAGAAGAGTCAAATCGACAAGCGGACTCCAGATTCTTACTGGTACGTGCAATTGCGAGTTCGCTGATATATACATGTTTGGGGATTTTCAAATTAGTTTTCGGGAAAAACGCGTTTTTCGGAAGGGTGTGCGAGTCAAAAAATTGTCTGCGATCCGTTTTACTATGGAAAATTGCCCAACATTTTTCAAATTTGACCCAAACGGTATAAACGGCCTGAAAACCGGCTCATATTCACGAGTCAAACTTAATTTTGGTCCATAGAATCCATTTTTGCAGTCCGTTTGGCGCTATGTGGTCGCGTATTCCAGTCATTTTCATTTTAATTGTTTTTTGCAAAATTTTGTCTGACTGAAGCTGCTGCTGTGAGTCTCTTCAGATGTTGCTCAAAATGTAACTCCTGGGGTAATTTTAGATGCTGAATTCATTTCTGTCACCTAGAATAACCGTCAGGTTACTGCAAAGACATGACACTTTGCACATGCATGCAAAGACTGTTACTGTTAGATATGAGGCTGGAGTCACTTGATGGCGTAAGCAATAATCAGTGTTCTTTTAACAAGCAAAGATGTCAAAGATAGATTGCTAAAATATCATACAAAACAGGGGGTGCTCGAAAGTTAGGTTTGCAGTCACCTGACGTTGTTCAAGGTGACAGAAATGAATTCAGCATCTAAAATGACCTCAGGAGTTACATTTTGAGCAACATCTGAAGGGACTCATTAGTAGCTGCTCCAATCAGACAAAATTTTACAAAAAACAATTAAAATGAAAATAACTGGAAAACGCGACTACACAGAGCCAAACGGACTGCAAAAATGGATTCTATGGACCAAAATTAAATTTGACTCGTGAATATGAGCCGGTTTTGAGGCCGTTTATACCGTTTGGGTCAAATTTGAAAAATGTTCAGCAATTTTCCATAGTAAAACGGATCGCAGACAATTTTTTGACTAGCACACCCTTCCGAAAAACGCGTTTTTCCCGAAAACTAATTTGAGAATCCCCAAACATGTATATATCAGCGAACTCGCAATTGCACGAAGAATAAGAATCTGGAGTCCGCTTGTCGATTTGACTCTTCTATAAAAACTTAATTTTGCCGAAATTTGGTTTTTTCTCGAAAAACACAAAAAACTGCGTGGAACCTTTGATTTGACCTTGGCATCTTGTAGCACTTGTAATTTGCTATCGATTGATGTAAAAAAAGTTGGGGGTCTTGAGGAAAGTTTTTAAGAAAATCGCTTTTTTCCGCCACCGCCAATCATTTTGGCATGGACTTTAGTTGTTCCTTCTTGTAAAGGAATCGGATTTCTCTCAAAACGTGAACTACGAAAAAAAATAAGCTGGCTTTTCGATCGAATACAAAAACTTTAGGCAAATTCCACAAATGAATGAATGCTGCGCCCGTAGCTACAGGTTTTGCTTTGAAACGCTGAATAAATATTGAAATTTTTAACGTACGAATTTCGGCTTGAAATCAAGCCAGACTATTTGGACTGAAGTCTAGCTCCACCGAACAACCAAGTACTGTAAGTCCAAGTCTGTCTAAGTCGGACTTTATTAACAGGATTTTTCTGTTATGGTTCGAACTCTACTGACAAGTGAGTTGGATAATTTGACTGAGCTAGCTGCGTGTCAGATTGGGAGGACAGGTGCATTTCTTTGTACTGCTCTGACGCATTCTGTCTCAGCGAACTGTGCAATCAGTTCAGTGAGTCGTGTTTAGCCATGGGCAGTGGATCTAGCAAGCACGTGGTGCCGGTGGAGCAGAAAAAGCAACATCAAGCCATTCAGACTATGCTTGACCAGTCTAAGCGTGAGGCGGCCGCTCAGATGAAAATCTTGCTACTAGGTGACACCATACGTACTGTACATTTCTAATTGACGTACTAAAGTCAGAATTGTTTTAGGCGGTCCAACTTCTGGCAAAACTACCGTCACTAAACAAATGCAGTACGTGTACTCTTGTTTTTATGAAATTTAATTTAATAGTTTCTACTGTTCAGAATAATCCACAATCAAGGTTATAAAACTGAGGAGGATACGCAGCACTTTAAGTCTGTCATCAGTACAAATGTGGCTTGTGCTGTAAGACAGCTTATTAGAGGCTGCAAACTATTGGATATTGACGCCCAGGAAATCGAGGTAAAACGGCAGCCATCATGTCTGTCATTAGTGTTTCCGATCAAATTAAGACTAAATAACTGCCACAACGGTGACAGTCAAACAGATTAAAATTTAATTAAAATACGCAAAATTGGTCTAAAACTTGATATAGATTTTCGCGGTTTTGGTACCTCAACTGATTAAGACCGACTAGAGACAACAAGTTCAGTCTAAAGTTGACCTTGTTCATGTTTTATAACAATGATATTAAGTGCAAATTTGTAGACCATTCGTCACAATTTGTCAGAACTTCAACAGATTTTGGAGTGTTACCACTCAGGTTTTGACCTGCTTTCACAGGAATCAAGTGCCGATTTTTGAAAATTTATATTTAATTCATATCCAATAGCAATTTTAGATCAAATTGTATTTCCGAATTGGGTGCCATGCCAAGCAAGTTAATAGCAAGTTAATTTCGTCTGAAGGCTAAGCAAGCAGTTTAATAGTTATTTAATTTCAAAATAAATTTACTCGGAAACACTATCTGTCATATCTGAATCTGAAGTACATATTTCATGTTTTTTCTCAGAAGACTGAAAAAATTAGTTTCTTTCATTCCATCAAAAATGTGTTGTGTTTCAGAGTAAGCGAAATACCCCCTATGTCCAATTTCAATAGCTGACAACCCCAAATACCCAATAAACATCGTGTTATTAGAAATGGCACAAATTTTGCTAAAATAGTTTATTCGGTGAAGCAAAAAGGGCTTAGCTAATAATTGTAGTTCGAAGTTGGTGGAACGTGTAAAAGGTTCGAACGAATTAGTATTATTTAACAGGAGGACATAAACAACTTCAAAGAGTTTATAATGAACTACGAGCTAGGAGCGCAAAGCATGCTGATCGACCAAGCCATGGGCGAGTCCATAAAGCGAATGTGGCAGTCAAAAGCCATGCAAAAATGCTACAGTCGCCGTGCCGAAATCGATTTGTTTGAGTCGACCAAACAGTAAAGCTTTTCTGTCTCCTATTCTGCTCTGTAAATTGCACAGAAAGTTACAGTTACCTGGACAGAATTGACTCGATCACAGAAGCCAATTACAAACCTTCGGAAGAGGACATTCTACGAGCCCGAATGGCTACTAGTGGAATTCATGAGATTCAATTCAACTACAAAGAATTGAATATAAAGTTATTAATTGAAGGACAATCAATTATCTACTTCGTTCTGTTTAGAATGGTTGACGTGGGGGGTCAAAAGTCTGAACGCAGAAAATGGCTCCACGTTTTTGACGATGTTCAGGTTGTGATGTTTGTGTCAGATATCTCGGGCTACGCCAAGATGATTGAGGACGGCGGAGATATGGTTCGTTCTAAAGATTGGCTAGCTTTTGTTTACTTCAAGTTTTTCAGGTGAATAGCTTGCAGAACAGTGTCAGTATTTTCCAAGAGGCCATGAGCAAAACTGAGCTTTCCAACGCAAAAGTGATCCTATTTTTGAACAAAGTCGACCTATTTGAGGAGGCACTAACCACTTACAATTTGTCTTGTTGCTTTGATGATTATACAGGTAGAAAGAAAGGCAAAGCGGCTAAACTTCAGATGAAGGCAAGTGTTGCAGGTGAAACAGATATGGAAACCTGTAAGCAGTTTGTGCTGCAGAAATTTCTCAATAGTATTGATCGAGATATTTACTTCTATTTCACCACTGCTATCAACACAGAGAATGTGGAGTTTGTCTTTAACGCCTGTATGGATGTGCTGTTCAACAAAAGTTCTGCTGGAGCTGGACTGTGAACTGCTGTTTTATTGGTCAAATTACCTATATTGTACAGGGAGTCCCAGAATTAGTTAGCCCAAAAGAAATCTCAATATCTCGAGAATGGATCGGCGAAAAAATTTTTAAGTTTAAATATGTTTCAGGTAATATCTGAAAGTTTTTATGAAAACTTATTTTGCCGTAATACCGGAATATGCATTAAAATTAACAAGGTTTATCGGAAAGTGATTTTCTAGAACTACAGGGTGTGCCAAAAAAAACAACCCAGCAGATTTTTTGCTATAGCAACCGCAAATCGCAACCGATTTGAATGAATCTTTTTTTAAATAAAAGATAAATAAATTCTTGAAAGACCGATGAATCGCTTATTAAAATAGCCTGCTTAGTTCCTGAGATATTTGCCCTCAAAGTCAAAACAGAGATTTTGGCAGTGAACAAGAGTGATAAACACAACCCAGCAGATTTTTTACTTTTTCAACCATGAATCTTAACCGATTTGAATGAATTCTTTTTTGAATAAAAGACTGATAAATTCTTCAAAGACTGGTGCAATTTTTATTGAGATTCACTGCTTAGTTCTTGAGATATTTGCCCTCAAAGTCGAAACAGATTTTGGCAAAGAACAAGAGCGATTCCGTTGCACTTCATAATAAAGCAGATTCCTAGTGCTGGGGGTAATAACACTTTACTGTTGAAGTGAACCGAGTTTATGTGTCACCAGTAAAGCCTCCAATAGCCCTCAGCAGTAGCAGGAATCCGTTTTATTACGAAGTGCAGCGGAAAAAGAAAACTTCCCTCTTGTTCACTGCCAAAATCACAATTTTGATTTTGAGAGTGAATATCTCAGGAACTAAGCAGAGCACATTAATAAACGTTACATCAATCTTTCAAGAATTTATTTATCTTTCATTTAAAAAAGGATTCATTCAAATCGGTTGAGATTTGCGGTTGCTACAGCGAAAAATCTGCTGGGTTGTTTTTTTTTGGCACACCCTGTATATTAACATAAATCAATCTCTGCGGTTGCTCTTTGAAATTCGACAGTGTTCTCTTGATTTGGAACTGGGGTACAGATGCTCAGGCTTCTCTGATTCATTCTTCAGCTAGCTCATTCTCATTCACATCCTTGTATTACTTGCTCCTTCCAATGTACCCAGAGGAAAAAGCCACACAGGGTTAGATCTGGATTCTGGGTGATCATTCCACTGGACCTTAGTGACCAATCCATCGGTCAGTTAACGTGTCCAGCTGCCACGCTCGCACGGGCTTCGCATACTATCGTTGGTATTTAATTTTCCGAATGTGTATGTGTATGTGCATTGCATACACATTGATTGGCAAATGTATCTGGTATTTTGAGTAAACACATTCAGAAAAACAATGTGTATTCATGTGTATGTATGTGCATTTAGTTATTTCAACTCACACGAACATGTATTGTACTGAAGATGCTAATTTTTCGTTGATTTTGAGCCACATTTGCCAGAAGAGTCAAATCTCTCAAAATCTGCCTCTTGAAAATAAGAATAGCTTCGAGATTGAGTTATTTAGGGCCATTTTAAGACCTTATGAAGATATTTAATGGTACAGCAAAATCATCACAGGCTTCGAATTTTGCTGCACACTTTATCGATTTTGATCGATCTGATCGAATACACATACAGTACACAAATAGACATTTTGGGTACTGTTTGTGTGTGGTAATGAGTATCGGAATTTTCAGTGTATACACAACGAAAAACAATGTGCATTTTTGTGTATGGTAAATGTGTATGTGTATACATACACAAACAACAGTATCTTCGCAAAATGTGGAGGTGCTCCGTCCTGCCCGAGCACAACGTCATCAATCTCCTGGAGATAGCATATGGCCTTCCAGAAGAACATGAACGAATTTTCACTATCCAAAAACATTTTTCATGAAAACTTTCAGTTCAGTTATTGCCTGAAACATATATAAAAAACGCAAAAATTTTCGCCAATCCGTTCTCGAGATATTGAGATTATTTTGGGCTAGTTAATTCGGTTCATTGTGCACCATAAACTGTGTTTGTGTTGAATTTTTATGTAAAGCAGGTTGTCTACGCTGCATTTTGTGGAGAAAACATTTGAGAACAGAAATTCTAATCAATCCAAGCTAACTGATCGGTGTTTAAAAAACAAAGTAGTTTTCAGACAAGTAACCGAGCTTCTTTAAACAAGGAGTGCACGCAGAATTAATCATAGGTGGTGGTCCACACATCAGCACCAAGGTATCAGCTGTAGGAGAGGGTAAATGCTCAGCTATCATTTGCTCGTTAACGTGACCCGAACTGTACATCCAATCTACAAGAGAATTTTTCTTTATTTTATCAGAAATCTGTAACTGTCATGTCTGGACCGGAAAGGGGTTTTGCCAGCTTGATTGGGTCTACATAGTGGCTTTCGCCCAGAGAGTTCGTCCAAATTTTTAAAAATCTCCAAAACGTCTGGAAATGCGTTTTTAGCACGTTTTAATAATAATAACGTTTTAAACACGAAAATTTGTGTACAAAGAGCTAAAAGCCAGCACAGAATGGCAAAAAAACTTCTAAAAACCTACTGTATAATCTATATTATATGGTTAGAATAGTTGAACCGAAACGAACCGAAGCTACCGAAAAGCATTGAAAAAATCGTTAATTTGAGCTAAAATATAGGTAAAAAGTGCTGTTTTACTGGACTTTTAGCAATTTGAAGGGTTCCCCGAGAGGGGGATCTGGCCTAAGTCCACTACCGGCAGTCCATCCATCGCTAACCTCTGTTACATGTACAGTATGTTGGTTGGTAGTACTGGTACGTACTGTACGTACTGGTATTGTAAGACTGATACCTTGGTTTGGCCGGCTCAAAGTGTACCAGAGCTTGAAGCGCTGTGGGTTGGCCGCTACAAATGCTTCCAACTCGTTTCGCAGTAGAATGTCCTCTTCTGTCTGTAAAATTTACTTAAGCAACTTTCAAAATCACATAACGTCACCTGATTGGCAAAAAGCAGAGCCATCGTCGTTCTATCCTTTGCATCGCCCAATATTGCACGGATGATTTGTAGAACTGGGGTCAATCCTGCAAATAACACTTTCTATTTGCCATTTAGTATCTACTCTGCCCATACATATACCAGGCGGCTTTGGGGGTTACCCTAGCTAGAAAGGCTCACCCTCACCCCCGAGCCAGTTTAGGGCCCCGGCCCAAAAATAGAAGTGCTAGTAGCGGCTCCAGTAACTTACAAACTGGCTCAGAAATAACCAATTTTTAGCTTAAAACTCGCTTGAAAAGCCTTTGAAAACCAAATTCTGCGTTCCCGCTGCTGATGTTTAAGAGAAATCGGTGTTTTTGGAAGCCCTTTTTATCACTTTTTTTGCTTGTTTTTAGCTCCAAAGCGCTATTTGGCAGCTTAAAAATGGCGATTTTTTAGCCTCCTACGGGAAAAGGTGCTAAAAATGCATTTCCTACCGTTTTGGAGCTATTTGAAATTTTGGAACCACTCTGGGCCAAATCCCCTTGACCCGCAACCTCACGGAAAACACCCTCCGCTCCCCCCACCCCGACCCGGACCTGTCACATGTATGACTGTGCCCGGTGCTCTTGGTATATATACCTGTGCCTCCAGCAACCATTGCTATTTGTTTGTAGTGTTTGATGACTGGAAGTTCGTTCCTGTTTGGACGAATGCTGAATTTACCTGAAGTTTGTCTAGACAGTTTTGAAGTTCATAGAATCAAACTAGAGACAAGACAGACCTCTGCCAAGAAACGTAAGCAGACCGTTGTTGGGCCCTCTGACATCAACCGTGTCGCCGATATTCAGGTTGTCTAGGTACTGGGACATTTTGCCGCCGTCCGGATATTTCTCGTGGCTGTTACTGAAGTAAATCTAAAGTTTAGGTTAAAAATTGAAGAGCAAACGAAAAAAGATCTTCTCATGCGCAGTACTTTAATAACCAAATCCAGATAACCCTTGGTATGTTGGCTTGAAACAGGCGTGTACGGCCTAACCACCAATTTACCATTGATTTTGGCACTCAGATACACATGCTGTCCTAACAAGAAAACTATATTCTACTGTAGGTTGTTGTCATTGAACAGTTTACCTACGGGTAGTCCAAGAATGTCGTCTTTACTGGCTAACTGAAAGCGAAATCTGCGCACATTGTGACTGAGAATCTGTAAAAAACCGGCGTCAAACTGCTCTTTATTCAAACAATGAATGAAAATATGGCTATTTGTTTGGTTAAGAAGATAAAATGGCGATTTTCTTTACACAGAGACTTCATAAACCACTCACCTCTTTTTCTACCAACGCTAAGGGATACTTTTTGTTTGGATCTTGCAGCGTTATCTGATTGCTCCTTTTAACCTTTTTCTTTCTTGCTAATAAAAAATAGCCGACAATGACTGCAGTAACAAAGGCCGTTACACCTAGGGCCACATTTGCCGTCTAAAATATGTAGCCGTTACTACCGTATCTACAGTATAACAATTGGAGTTATTTGGTACCGTAATTGAAGAAGGCATTTTGAATGTAAAAAGGCACTTTACGCACTATGCATGCTAGCACTAGCTTAAATGAAAGACAACACAGATGATAACGCAAGCGCAGATAAGAAAATCGATAACAGTAGGTACTTAACGCCGTTTATGGAACCGACACCATATATGGTACCGGTACCTAGGCTAGTGGCACCATATATGGTATCCCTAACATGGCCATGGGTGTCGGTACCATATGGTACCACTATCATGTATGGTACGAAATTTGGACAGAGTGAAACCACAATAAATATGGTACCGGTACCTTATATGGTGCCAGTACCATAAACGGCGTTAAGTGGCTGACTGGATATTTGGCTTTGCCCACGACACGAATAAACACAAAGTAGGCGGCAAGATTGAATTGATGGTGGCCTGTCAAATAAAAGCAAAAAGAGAACTTGTTTTGGCGTTTAAATCAAACCAGTTCTAAGGCGATACTGCAACGACAATCTGGAACTAATAAAAATGTCGCACTGGCGTTGGCCATGGACTGTCTTACTAGTGATTGTACTAATTCTCTCAATCTTTCTACTATACATACAAATTAAACTGGATTTGTTTTGGCCGGAAATTAAGAAGAAACACGATCAGCCTATTTTGGTCGGAAAATTTAGACCCGACAACGCAATTTTGGTTAGCGGAGGTCGCGGTGCAGAGGCTGGAGATTCGATCGAACTTTATCACCTGGAAGAGCCGTCGAAAAACCGTTTGCTTAATGTTTCATTGCACAAACCGCGTCACGGACATGTCAGTGGACTTTTGCTCAATAAAACGCTCGTAATTGCCGGAGGCTGGAGCTGGGATGATAACCGGATAACAAAAACGACGGAATTCTTTGATTTCAACACGAAAAACATTAGCTATGGGCCTTCGCTTTTGCAGCCCAGATACTTTGCAGGTTTTAATTTTCGATTGCAACAATTAAGAGGATAAATAAATTTAGTAATCTTTCAGGTGCGGCAGTGTCTGAGAACATTTTTTACATCTGCGGAGGAGAAGTGGACAATTCAAATCACTTGACAGAAAGCTCGTGTGAATCGTTTGTCGATAAAGAATTCCAGCCCTTCACCGCCATGCACGAAAAACGCCAAGCATTCAGTTTGGTGGCGCACGAGCGCTATCTCTTTGCAATCGGTGGCTACTTTGTGGTCGAAGCGAAAACAAGCGTCTTTCATTCGTCAGTTGAAAGATATTCGATTGCTAAGAACACGTGGCAATTTGTAGCACCAATGCTATTCAGTAGAGTTCATTTCTCGGCTGCTGCCTGGCAACAGTACATTTTTGCTTGTGGAGGAAAATCTAGTCGCAATCCGGATTTGGACGGTTGCGAGCGGTTTGAGCCGGCTAGAAACGTCTGGATCGAAGTGGCAGGAATGACGCAGAAACGAAATCACTTTTCGTTGGTACCGGTTGGCTCAAAATTGTACGCAGTGGCCGATTGGGATCCGTGTCATATGGATAATAGTTGTGCTGAGAATTACGGGAGCAGAACGGTGGAAGAATTTTTGCCTGACAAAAATCGATGGCGGCTTTTGCCTGAGAAGTTGATATTGGCAGCTAGGAAGGCCTCCTCAGCTGTGGCCATTCAAGCCTGATAGATAAGATAGTCGAGTAGAATTTGGATTTAGAATAGTTTTTGGTTTTTTGTTTCATCAGTGAAACGATTGCATACAATTATGTTTTTTGCTCGAAAAAATTCATCTTGTTCGGATTCAGTGTTGCTACTGTAGGTAAAGGCCATTCAGAATCCACCCGGTTTTTGTTTAGTGCGAAATTGTTCGAATGTCTTAGATCCGTTTGTTTCTAGCTACAGTACTTGACAGAGTCTAGGGGTTTTTCAAAACGAAAACAAGAGATACTACAGTAGCAATTTGCAGATTTTCTGAGAAAACAATTGTGGGACACTACCTCCCATTAGCGGAAACCTATCATATTAACTTAAGACTATAAGATTGAAGCGAAAAATAAGTCTAACTTCATCCTAAGGTTCATTCTACTGTTGGAAAGTCCGGGCTTTCAAAAACAGGTTCAGATTCAGGTCAAGTCCAAGCACAAAATTTCAGGTTCAAGTCCGGTTTAAAAAAACCTGGAGAATAGGTTCAGGTTCAAGTCCTTTTCAAGCATGAAAATTTACGTAAAAAATTTACCACACGGCAAAAACAACAAAAATGGGTGAGCAGAGCAGGATAGCAAACGGATACAAACAAGACAGGTTGTCAATAAACCGGTTCAACAGTGCATTGTTTAACAAAGATCAACAGCCGATTGACCAAATCATGGGTAATTTTGATCAACAACGCAGATTCTAGGCTATTAGCACTTAGCCGATGACGATTCTTACACACACAGCAATACTGATAAAGGCTGAATGCACGCTCTATAGCTGCTGATGAAGCTGGTATTGACAGAAAATCAACTGCAATATCGAATAACTTAGGGAAAGCCAAACGCTGTTGTACCCACCAACAAAGTGGATCAGTTTCATCTACATCATGCTCAGCAACAAACTCCTTCTCATACAGCTCAATCTTTGTTGACTTGGACTTCAGCTGCACTTGGCGATCCTGGCGCTCCTGGCAATCCTGAGTTCGAGCTACTCTGAGTGACTTTGGAGTCAAAGCCTAAGCCTGAGCTGGACCAGAAGCCTATAAGCTTAAAACCAACTTGTAGAGTCAGGGCGGTTGGCGGGTGGGGGAACCCGCCTCTTCCCAGCCTAGTGGGGCTTCGTTTCCTACTACGCCGTGAAGTTATACTGTAACAACAATGCATCCATTTCAGCAATGTTGTATGTCACGCATGTCACAAACAACGGACGGCGCAAATTTCAATGGCATAAAATAACCAGCAAAAATGCAAATGCACAGACTGCACTACAAATTCAGCAGGTAATACAGGAAAAATCAGTTACTGAAGACATTTGAAAGATACTGTTTTGAACCTGAAAATCAAGTCCATTTTTAAGATTCAGGTTCAAGTCCGGCTCAAATAATATAGGTTCAGGTTCAGGTTCAAGTCCTCAAATTTCAGGTTAAAGACTTATTAATAAGTCAAGGTTCAGGTCGGACTTGCCAACAGTAGTTCATTCATTCCAAACCTACGTAGAAGCCTAAAACCTGATCACAGTGCTGAATAGAAGCCCTCGGTTCCAAATAAGTGAGGGATAGTGTCACTGTATCTAAATCGGATAATCAGCGCGTCATGCATAAGTGAAATGCACGCCGCTTCCCTGGCAATTCGGTACCGGAATCTAGCTTAGCCTTTACAGCCTGTAGGTAGATAGCTACGAAACTGCTCTTCGTTCGCTGGGTGAGGATTTATTCATTGGTTCGTTTGTTTTAATCACAAATAACAGTTCTCTTGTACAGGGCACCCTACATTTGACAGTGGCAAGCGCGACTATGTGAACAGAATTAAATCAAATTTCATACAAATATAGCGCCAATTTTCAGCTATGTCTGTTGCTCAAAAATTTCAGTTAGCTGAAGATATTGTGAGATTTTCTTGATATTCAAGCGTTATTTGTGGCTAAACCGGATTTGTAACGCCAGGGAGTGGATTTTGGAACAGAATGATCACAACGATCAGTTTTCAGATCGAATCCAATGTTTTGATGAGGCTCTGACTTCGTTTGCCACTTTGAAAATCACCGATTGTACCTTTTGTTGAATAACCGTTATGTCTGTACGTGTATGTGGATATAACCCAAAATTGGCGGCCAAATTCAACCGTGGCACTATATTTGTATGAAATTTAATTGAATTCCGTATAGCTAGCATGCCGCTAACGACCAATCTTTGTTCACCAGTCCATAATTCATTGTCACTATTTTAAACAGGTCAGCATTATTCCAGCATACCTGAAACCAAAACACGAACGCTGTGAAAAAAGCAAGTGAAATGAAAGCTCACTTGGCTAGTGCAGAGGGAGTTTTTTTGACAGATTCCAAGAACACATCGGAACAGTCTTTGAACTTGGCCTTATTCTCAGTGTACGCCTTTTGCATGCATTCGGAGAATTCCTTTGCATACCTGTAAAGTGAAAGCCAAGTAATTATTAGGTCTGAATCTGTTCTGACAGTGCTTACTTCACTACTTTGTCAGGTTTGTCAGAATTTTTAGCAAAGTCCTCTTGCATTTCTATCACACATTTGACCGAATAGATTTCTATGCTCTGGGCCTTAGCTCTGCATTCCACATACTCGTGTGTGTATCTAAAATAATTAAATAATAATTCCAAAAAATATGGATTTTTCTATCAGGCCATTAGCCAGTTATGCAACAAGTCACCCACTCAAAGGGGAGGAAGTTTGGAGGTATGACCCTGGTCGTGGGGTCTGAACAAAGATTCAGGAGGAGGGGCAGATCAGTACTGAAAATAGCTAAAAAAACGCTAATCGTGTTAAAAATACAACCTAAAAATCGCTGTCATATAGGCAATCTTAGCGGAGGGCAAGCGCCGAAAAATCGTTTTTGGTTCCAGTCTGTGGGGTATGTCCAGTCAGCTGGGGGACAGACTCTCGTGATACATATACATACAATGCATGGCAATATACTTTTGAATTTGATCAGACTTCTGAGAATCTTCCAGAAATTCTTCGATGCATGGGTCTTGTTCACCTTGCGCGCTGTTCATTAAACAATAAAGAAAATTTTCGGCTACTCTATAAAAGACAAACCATAGCAAAAACCAGAATATCTTAAATATTTTACTTCTCTGCTTCCAGTTCTTTCTTTTTCTTTAGCTCCTCAGCAGAGCATTGTATAAGCTTATTGGCTTGGTTAAATGGGGCACTCAGACACGTGGAAAGTTTCAAAATTGACCTATAAAAATTACACCAATCATACGTAGGTTCTACTACTAATTAGCATAGAACGTCATTTACCAGGTTCTACTATTCCCTTCAGCAAGCGGATGGGACTTGAGACATTTCAGTACGTGTTCGCTTCCGCTGGTCCTCTTGGCCAAACATCCGACATATTCTCTTGCCTTCCTTACAGAATAACGTTCTGTTATATGCAAATTTTAGTCTAATTCCTGTATTACTTGGGTAAATCGGTTTTGTTCTTTTGAGACCGTTCAATGAATTTTTCGGCACACTCAGCATTCTCTTCTTCGATATCTTCCACTAATTCGTTGAAGAATTTTTTGGACAAACCTTCTTTTTCGTCAGAATCGTCGTCTGTCTCGTTTGTTGCCTCTTTTTCTAGACATTCGTTCAGCTCTCCTGCATATCTAAAAAAAAGATCGCTCAGCATTCCTGTTGCAATGACTTTTGGTGAGTTCAGATGTTACCTATCTTGATCTAGTTAAGGATTGTTGTATAGAAAAATTGACAAACTTTAGGATCTGTTGTGGGTGTTTATGTAGGTCTTCGTAAAACTCTTCGGCACATTCGTCAGCTCCTGTTTCAGTTAAATCCAGTCCTATGCATTTAACATACTCTTTTGAATACCTGAAAACATTCTGATACACTATTCTTTTTTTCAGTTACTTTATGGTAAAGGCCATTCAGAATCCACTCGGTTTCTGTGTTCTGCAAAATTTTTCGATTTTCTAGATCCGTTTGTTTCTACCTACCGTACTTGACATAGTCTTGGGGTTTTTCAACACGAAAACATGAGATACTACGGTAGCAATTTGCAGATTTGCTGAGAAAACATTCGGCAATTGTGGGACACAATTAGGGGAACCTACCATATTAACTTAAGACTAAGATTGAATCTAAAAGTAAGTCTAACTAAATCCGAATGTTTATTCATCCCGAACCTACGTAGAAGCCTAAAACCTGATCACAGTACTGGATAGAAGCTCCCGGTTCCAAATAAGTGAGGGATAGTGTCACTGTATCTAAATCGGACAATCAGCGCGTCATGCATAAGTGAAATGCACGCCGCTTCCCTCGCAATTCAGGAGGGAAACCTAGCTTAGGCTGTACAGTCTTTAGATACTTCTCGACTTGGTCCGAATGTTGCGCTACTCCATCAAGAAATTTTGTCTCGCAATTTTTGGTTACGATTTGCTCTCGCATACAGGACAGGTAATCTTTTGCGTAACTGAAATGGCAGAGATTTCATAAAAAAAGGAGAATATTGAAAATAGAAGTGCAAACTCACTCCAGTAGTTGTTCAGGATTGTCTCCTGGTACTCTTCTGCTTCCCAAAGACGAACACTTTGGTTTTGCTGAAAACTTATGTCAAAGTTAAAAATTGGGAAAATCTCTAAAACGTGAAAACAGTACTTGCCTTTACAAAGCGATGCTGCCAAAGTTACAATCAACAGAAATTTTAGCACATCCATTACCATTGGTGCCTATAGTTAGACAGTCAACACCTTTAATAAGTGAAACCTAAGTGAACGTTTTTCTCTCCAGCCAAAATCCTATGCTACTCACTAAGCTCCTTCACTCTATGTGGAACATGTCTATCATTAGTGAAGGAAACCTTGTGCTTACTGTTGTTTGTGTATACAGATACACACACATTTACCATACACAAAAATACACATTGTTTTTCAATGTGTATGTATAGACATACACATTGAAAATTCCGATACACATTGCCATACACGAACAGTACGCAAAATGTGTATTTTTGTGCACGTGTATTTGGTCGGCAAAAATCGATAAAGTAAGCAACATAATTCAAGAATTTTGATGTTTTTGCAGTACTAAGAGTGAGTTGATATCCTCACAAAGCCTAAGCATGGCCCTAAGTAACTCAATTTCAAAGATATCCTAGTTTTCAAACACTGGACTATGACAGATCTGATTTTTTTAGTTTTCTTACTCAAAATCTGGCCAAAAATTTGCATTTTCAGTACAATACACATACACATAAATACACAAAAATACACATTGTTTTCCCAGATGTGTATATACAAATTACCATACACATTTGACAGTGAATATGTATACATGACATACACATTCTGCAAATCCGATACCAAACAACAGTACTTGTCAGAGTTCCACTATGTGGGGCCGACTAGTAACAACGAGGCATTTAGACTGCACTGCACTGTTTTCTGCAGTACCAGTTTTGTGAATGCTAAATTCGGCTTAGCGCGCTGTTGCGTAAATCCTTCTACGTGGGCAGAAAGTATACTGAGTTTAATATGAATACAATTTTAGGGACATTTATCGGGTAGTTTTGCTATACAGAATTGGTTAAACAAAACAATTTCATCTCTGATATCATTTCTGCCTTTCAAGCTTCTATAAATTCCCCACTTCGGCCTAACAAAAGCAGTGCTAGGCCACATATTCAAATTTCTGTTTTCATATCTGACCAAAATCTTGGAATCATTCATTCTCTTCAGTAAAAGTTTGTATTTCCCATTTATACTATTGAAAGTGGCGTTTTCGATGCCTTGAATCCAGGTTCCTTTCAGCGGACCGAAATCGGTTTTGAGTAGATTTGTTTTTGAACGTCCAAAGTGATCTAAGTAGAATTTCTCCAGACCGCCGGGAGTTTTGCGCACGGTTAGAGCTATCAACGGCTTTTTGTCATCACCTCCACACGCTTTCAGTCTGTGAAAATGGGTGAAATAGCGGCTGGGCTTAAAATCGTAAGGTATTTTCATCTTCCAGCTATAGGAGACTTTATTGGCTACTCTGGCTTTTCCAATTTCCGGCGATTTGTCATAGATTTTCACTTCTGTTCTCTGACGATCGAATTTGATGCAACGGTCATTGTCATTGTTAGAGTGAAGATTAAATTGGAAAACATATAGTTTTTGTTCTCGATCGAATACCTGTCGAATGTGTTTCCCAAAACCACGGTGACTGCAATCCGGAAGGTCATAGGGCGTCGATCCGCCAAAGGAGCGTTGAATCAATAAATAGGTATCGTTTGTACCATCGGCTTGCAAAATTAGTTTCGATGCATGGATGGAAGAGCAGAAATACGTTAAGAGAAGATAGAAGCTTGGCCACATGACTGTCTGTCAAAGGTAGAATGACTTTGTTTGCAGAGCTTTTTGTCACTGTTGGACAAGTTCGTGCGTCAGGTGCGTAAACATGTTTACGCCAAAATTTTGTGTACATTGGCCCCAGTTCACAAACATGTGAAATTGGTTATGAAATAATTTTGCGCATTTTTCATTACCCCAGGTACAAACCGCGTTTTTCTATAAACCATGTAAACGCACAAACGGAACAGCACTAAGCCTTATGCAGGTCACGGAAATTGCCGCCCGATCCGATCCGATCCGATGTGCCTACGGCCTATGATCGGACTTGTGGTCTATTTCGCTACCCCTGTAGTTCGTCATCTCGGACGTTGCCCTTCTTCCACTGCCCAGCCACGTCCTAGCCATGGTGTTGGGTGCCAGCCACTAAGAGAGCGCCTGGCATGCTGACGTCATGATGCTGTCACTCCCGACGGCCGCCGGTGCCCCATACGCCAGAGGACTCCCAACATAGTTGGTTTCTCAGACAGCTTCTGACATCGTAGATCTTCTTCTCCAACGCGGCATACTGTACTTTGTGGAGCGGCTTCGGTGCAATGGCAGAATCCAGTTGGTTCCCTCTTTACCTACTCGCTGTCATCAGCTTTCGGTGGCCTGTGCCGATGACCAACTCTATGCGCAAGAAACTTGAGGAGGATGAGCCCATGACGTCGCGTCTAGCACAGTGGCTATGCGGCCTGAACCACTACACCAACTGTGCCGGCGGCGGGGCAGGTTCACCATGCAGCAATTCCAACAGCGGGAGCTCTCTTGGCAACTGGGTGGCCGTCGGGAGCTAACCGTACCATGACGTCAACACGTTAGTTACTGGCACCCAAAGCAGGCAGGGAGTAGTGGCTGGGCAGTGAAAGAAGGGCGATGTGCCCCAAAAAGTGGTTGTGAAGTGGGCCGTCAGGCCTGATTATAGGACTTCGGTTCATAAGTCACATCCTATCATCATCGCTGTACGCACATGCCTCTTGACCTTTTAATGAAGCCAGCTGTGTCTCTCTCTTTGACGTTGAATAATAAAAATCTGAGAGAAGACAACTAGAGGTTTATGTCAGCGAGCTATATTGGCTCTAGTGTCTTCAGCTTCCTTCACTTATCACGCCTGCTGAAGCTAAGTGCCAGTGTCTAGTTAAATCATGGAAACGGCGTCCCCAACTGACTGGGAGAACCTGACAGCCGCCAGTGGGATGGCAGTCTTATCAGCAGTGGGGCTGGTTGCCTACTCTCTGGTGATAGCGGCGATTCTGCGCAACCCGATAGCCTTCAACAACAATTTCTATCGTTACCTCGTCAGTCTCGGTGTCAGTGATTCCATCATGTTGTGTCTCTTTCTCTTCTACTCTGTCCCCACCACTGTACTCCAGCGCTACCCCCTGGGGGAGACCTTTGACCAGTGGATGGGGGTGGTGTGCAACATCGGCTGGTACTCCGCCCTCCCGGCTACCATCAGTATAGCCCTAAACCGGTTCTGGGCCATCTGTAGGTTCTCCAACTATCAAAGTGTTTATAGGGAATCACGGGTCACCTTGAATCTGGCAATCATCTGGGTGGGGGGCTTGGTGGGCGCTCTTCCTCAAGCCACCCCTTGTTGTCACCTGCGTTACTACTTTGATTCGTACAGTTGGGCCTATGATATGAGCTTGCATGGCGCGTTGGCGTTCGTCTGGTGGGAACGATTCTATGTCTTTGTCACCTGTGCTAGTCTCACACTCTCCTACACGTTCATTTTGTGGCAAACGCGAAGCCACAGACGGAAGGTGCAGAATAAGCTGAACAAAAAGGTTGACAGCAGACGACAGAAGCAGGAGCTGCGCTTGGCCATGCAGTTTCTGATCGTGGCTGTGTATCTGATTATTTTTGACTTAGTCTTTACCTTCCTGCCTGAGTACACGCTGCACCGGTGGCATCTGTACATCAGTAGTGTGATGTATATAATTAATTCTAGCATCAACCCCATAATTTATCTGTCCTTTAACCCGCTGATTCGCAATGAAGTCAAAAGGTTGATCGGCATCCAGCCAGCACGGGCATCCACCTTCATGTCTAAGAGTAAGCCAGGCTCACTCTTTAATCAACGGCAGAACCGAAGACTGCCAGCCAACCAGGGCAATTCGCATGATTTGGTTGAGGTGCAAGAGTTGTAGGAGTACATCTATTTTGTTCTGTATTTGTATGTTGCAGCAGTATAAACCGTTTTACTACAGCACAGTACAGTGATGTCATTTGAAGAAGAATGATTTTCTAATTCTAAATTTGCAATCCGAAAGATTATATGATGAAGCGAAATCTGAAAGAGGATCGAAAAATTGAGTCTCTCAGAAGGTGGCAAAACCTCTTTTTAAGTCAAATTAAACTAAAAACAAAATTGTGGCCAAATCGGAGACAAAAATTGGAGATTTGTCTGGAGGTTAAGAAGCAAAAGTCGAGTCCTATTAAAACCGGCTCTTAGATTTGACTAGTACAAATTCGGGTCTCTTTAATTTCGAAGCGCAAAACTCAGTGCTATGGAAGGCTATCAGGCTAAGATTGGAGGCAAAATAGACCAGAAGCATAGACTAAGATTAAATGTCAAAAATCTTTTAATTCGATGCAAAATGGAGGAAAATGAGAATCTTATGAAGTCATTCGGAAAACCTGAAAAGAGGTCAGGTGGTCTTCCAAAACATTTATAATTAAAGTCCCGTTACTATACCAAATATTGCAGTATCTTCAACCTAACTCTTAAAATGCAGTCAAACAGTCCCACAGGATTCGGCCAAATTGTCTGACCAAATCAGTTGGTTTTTGCCTGCACCAAAGGTATTCTCAGTCGCTTTCCAAATTGACTAGATGTTGTCAATCTCGGGGGAATTTTCGTGTCTCTGTCATTTAGTGAGTTTGCAAATACTTGCGCATTTGTCCAGTGATGGTCGACTCTAGTCACGTGAGCCTAGAGGTGACTTGTGTCCTGCGAACTGTGCAGTTGCTAGGATTTTGCTCGTTGCCACTGAGCGACACACCTGGATTCAGCCGGAAACTTAGCTTATTGTTGCTGTTAACGCTTTCTCTCATCTATTTCTGTGGCAACTTGTATTTATTTGTGCAAAATATGCTTGTCTTAGCACAGATTATTGATAAGATGGGTATAATGAATGTTTGGGCTTTGTCTAGTGCGTCTACTGGTAATCTAAATACAATTTTTTTTCCAATGAAATTTTATTGTTAATATTAGCATTATTAGTATACAATAGTGATGTAAAAAATTTATTTAATTGTAATTGAAATTCGCATAATTGGCCCTTTTTAATTTCAATTCAATTAATTTAATTTAATTGAAATTCAAAAGTTCTGCCATAATTTAATCGTAATTTAATTGAAATTCGCCTGGAATTCCAATTATATTCTCAATTATTTCCTGTGGTGAATGTAAGGAAATGCGTGAGTATTAGAGGCGCTAATGACTCCATACAAAAATCTATTTAGGGTTTGTCACCTCTTTCAGTGGCGTATCCAGGATTTTGGAAACGGGGGGTGTAAAATTTTGAAAGTGTCTGGTTGGGCCGCTGCCCAACCAGGGTAAGAAAATTTAGCAAAATTAGCCTTCAAAATCGCGTTTAAAGCGCATTCCGAGCTTAAAATTAACAGAAATTACAAGTTTTAGTAGTTTATAATGGCCTGGTTGGGCTTCTGCCCGACCAGGGCGAGAAAATTTCGAAAATTTGGCCTTCAAAAACGCATTTAGAAGGCATTCTGAGCACAAAATAGACAGTTTTAGTACATAATTCATTTGTTTCTTATATTTTTGACAGACTTTTTCTTCCTACCTCCACCGCAAAGAGGTCCTCTTTATACTAACCTCACTTTGTTTTGTAAGATTTTATGCTCTGCTTTTTATTTTGTTGTTCAATAAAGTCAAAACAGTGATTTTTTTATGTATGGTGGGTTTACACCCCCTTTTTGGCAAAGGTACCTAAGATGTATGTGATGTTGCTCAAAAATGCTGAAAATCTTTAGATTATGTACTGATATATAATAAACAATGAACTAGCTGCAAATTTCCCCCAGAATGCCATTTTATGCGTTTTTGAAAGGCACGTTTTTAAAATTTTCTCGCCTGGTTGGGCAGCAGGCTAACCAGGTGTCTCTAAGCCTTTACCTCTCAGACGCAGAGCGTGCAGAGCGTGCGTGTGTACATTTTGCATGCCTGGCCATAGTAGGGACATGAAATGCGTGCCTAAAAAACGGTCCTCACGCAGTGAATGTTTTCGCATTCACTGAAATTTTCAAAAAGCGTGATGTGCTCTGACTGGCCAATCACGTGTTGCATGCAGCACTGAGCATTGTCTGACAAAAAAGCATGATTGACGTGTGACTGGCCAATCACTTTTTTGCACTTTCATTTTCCAGTCACATTTATGGTCAGTAAACAGCTGCACGCAAAGCGTGATTCTATGTGGGTACTACTCCAATGGAGTAGCTTCTGCTAGTAGGGTTACATGGACATTTTTGAAGTCACTGTCTTTCAGCAAAAATACAACAATTTTCAAAAAATTGAAAAAATAATTGAAAGAAATTGCATAATTGAAATTTTCCAAGGTTCCATAATTTAATTGAAAATATAATTGTAATTGAAAATAATAGAAAACTATTTCAATTAATTTAATTTAATTTAATTGAAATTAAAAACTGAGCCCATAATTTAATTGTAATTGAATTGAAATTCAAATTCCATAATTTTACATCACTAGTATACAAAGTTCGAAATTTTTGGGACGCACACAGTACAACAAACAATTAACACACAAGTTACGATAGGGTGGGGCATTTTAAACTGAAATAACTGAAGCAACACTATCTGTTCGTCCATTTTTCGAATTCGTATGGCTCTTGTCTAACATTTCTTATGTTGTTATCTTGCTTCTGGTCAAAAGCATATTTAGCAATACTAAGTTTTGCGGTAAGTCTGATAAAAACAGATTCAATTGAAAGAATGCTTTTCGTACTTCTACAAGCGTACAGTATGTATTTGAGAATTAAGGCAAATCGCATCCATTTTTGAGTGTTTGGCTTCTTGGAGTGACCTAGCAAAATTGCAGCAGGACTAATGTCTGTCTCAGTTTGTCTACCTGCTGAAACCTCTGTGCCATTTGAATCCATATCTGAGAAACGATTGGGCATTCCAAAAGGGCGTGGGAGATATCATCCATATGTGAACCACAATAATAACATGAAGAATTTTGTTCAATTCTATACCTATGCAATAGTTTGCCTGTGACAAGTATTTGATGCATAACTTTAAACTGAAAAGCTCGAAGCTTAACTTCATCAGATAATCGTTGTGGTGATGGCCAAATCCTTAACCAGTCAGCATAAGTTAGATCTGGAAATTTTCGGCTCCATTTTTCTTGCCCGGTTGGGCTGAAACTGTGTGGTGGGCTGCATAGAGCAGTTTTGAAGTGCCGTGCATTACAGACGTCTCTATTCATGTCCAGTAACTGGTAGCTCTGCCGTTGGATTCTGCCTGTTTTTTCTTGAACAGCCATTGGGGTACGCCAGTAAGCTTTCAAAGCTGAGATTACTTGCAGATGATTTAACCATGTGTATTTCTTCAAGTCTAGCTCATATGTGGCAGTAAAATAACGGCATGGCAGAAAATCACCTTGGTTGTCAAGGAAGCAGCCAATTTCGTCTGCATGTTTTCTACTTAATTCATCATTATAAAATGGCATCCCAGCTATACGTAAAAATTCGTTGTTATTCACCTTCATGGAGAGAACACTGCGCTGATGAGGAGTTGCGAATCCAAAATTTCTTTATAAAATTGTGGGATTCCAATGAAATCATCGATTGCAAATTCACACTGGAGCAAGTACAAATACAATTTGTTATCAGTTGGTTAGTATTATTTGAAGAATATTCTTTCAGGAATAAAACCGTTGATTAATGCCGTTCATCTCATCTACTTCAACTCTTTCTCGAAATCCCAGATAAATCTGCTCAACTCGCTAAGCGTAAATGAAAGTTTCTTTTTTGCCAAATTTCAACGAGCTGCAAATGGCGTTGCCTACTGCTGCACATTTTTTTCTGCTTCTTGCCTTCTTCTCTGGTGCACCTCTATTAGTTATTATAGCCGAATCTATCATATTTCAGGTAATTGGTGATTAAATTAAAATAAAATAATACAGTATGAGCCAAAAAATGTCAACCATCTTTTTCGAACTATACTCTAATGATTCGTTCTCGTTTACTTCTTTTTCGTTTTGTCTCAAATTTCTCCAGAAAATCATAACTCGCACAGGTTTATGAGCCAGAAACTAAGAATCGGGATCGTCAACAGAAATTCTAATTTTCTCGATAATTCAAAGAACATTGGTCAGAAACTTGCAGGAATGATTGGTATTGCCATTTGGCACAACATATTGACTATAGCTGAAAAGGCGCTAAAATTTGAGAATTTAGAAAACATTTTGTTGGCCCATGTTGTATAACAATTTGCAATATACCAACGCCATAGGGCGTAGTTGGCCAACCTATCGGAAAGCAAAAAATGATGGTAAACAAATCGGAAAGCTGTTTCAGTCAGACCCCTCAGAAACGCGTTTTCAACCAGTCGCAAGCTGAAAAATTGTTGTTTTTGATGTTCATACAGATGATTGAGCTTGCAGTTGAAATTTTTTCAAAACATAACTTTCAGTCTATCTGTTTATTTACTGCACTAAACCTATTGGAAAGCCAGAAACTTTCTAGTATTGATTATTATTAATAATCAATTGGAAAAGGATAATACAGGGTGTCTCAAAAAATGATCACATTTCTTTTTACTGCCATTTCCGCAAGTTTTGACCAAATAGGCTGAAATTTGGATCATAGGTGCCAAAACTCGGGCAATTTTATGTGTTAAAGTTTGGTGCACTAGGCTTGACCAATTCTCGAGAAATTGCAAAAAAAGTGAAATTTGGTAATTTCAATACCAAAAGCCGGTCACCGAAAAAACGTTGCATTACATTATCGCCTAAACTCTAACGATAGCGTTGGAGTTCATGCGTCAACTTTTTACACACGAATTACCCTGAACTTCTGCGTTTACACTCCAAATTTCATCCAATTCCGTCAAAAATTAGAAAAGATATAGGAAAAGGAAATGTTTCCATTTTTCGGTGACCGCCTATTGAAATTACCAAATTTCACTTTTTTTTAAATTTCTCGGGATTGAGTCAAGCCTAGTGCACCAAACTTTAACACATAAAATTGCCCGACTTTTGGCACCTATGGTCCAAATTTCAGCCTATTTGGTCAAAATTTACGGAAATGGCAGTAAAAAGAAATGTGATCATTTTTTTGAGACACCCTGTATAATATAAGAAAAATCGCTCTTGTTTACTGTCAAAATCTCTGTTCAGACATTGAAGCAAATATCTCAGCTGCTAAGCGGCCTATTACCGAGAGCGCACGCTTTAAGATGCAATTGCATCCTACACGCTTAACGAAAAGCTAATCTTATACCGGCAGCCTTGGCTGCCGGTAAAAAAAATGTCCCATCGCTTTTTCGGCCTTCACTCAAACGTTTCGTTCTCAGTCACTTCTTTACCGATTTGGCTCAAATTTTCAGCAAAAATTAACAACATGGTTGGCTAAATATTCTGCAAGTTTAGTGCCAAAATTCCGACTCATACTGGTTTTATGACCCGAAAACTAGGAATGAGGGTGGTCCACGCAAATTCAATTTTTTTCGGTATACAAGGAGTACAGGCCTGAAACTTGCAGGAATGATTGGTGTTGCTATTGGGCATAACATACTAAGCGGGCAGCCCTGTAGCTCAAAGGACACTAAAATGGGCGCTACTTGGTCAATATTTTGCTCTACTTGTATTTTTATACCCTATTCAAATACGAGGACGTATTTTCTTATAAAAGGGAAGGTGTAGCAGAAGTGATTTATTAATCTGGTATGTTAGGCTGGTACGTGGTATGTGTTGGTATATTTAGCTGGAAGTCTTGTGCTGATGTTTTGACTGGCTGGAGTGCGTGTACAGAGATAGAGAGAGTAAAGTTAGTTGGTGCTAGAGCGGGCCCCGGAACCGGTTGTTACATTACGTCCCAGCTTTCAGCAACAAGAATATGACTATCAGACGTAAAATTGCACGTAGATTTCGAATCTGTCATTATCTTGCTAGGTAACCATATACAGTTTTGAGTTATTGGCTGCCAAAGTCTAAAAAACGCCAAAAAATGGAGCGGTACTGGCACGCTATTTTCGATCAAACTTTTGACTGCTTAGGTCCCAGCTTTCAGCAACAAGAATATGACTATTAGACGTAAAATTGCACGTAGATTTCGAATCTGTCATTATCTTGCTAGGTAACCATATACAGTTTTGAGTTATTGGCTGCCAAAGTCCAAAAAACGCCAAAAAATGGAGCGGTACTGGCAGGCTATTTTCGATCAAACTTTTGACTGCTTACGTCCCAGCTTTCAGCAACAAGAATATGACTATCAGACGTAAAATTGCACGTAGATTTCGAATCTGTCATTATCTTGCTAGGTAACCATATACAGTTTTGAGTTATTGGCTGCCAAATCTAAAAAACGCCAAAAAATGGAGCGGTACTGGCAGGCTATTTTCGATCAAACTTTTGACTGCTTACGTCCCAGCTTTCAGCAACAAGAATATGACTATCAGACGTAAAATTGCACGTAGATTTCGAATCTGTCATTATCTTGCTAGGTAACCATATACAGTTTTGAGTTATTGGCTGCCAAAGTCCAAAAAACGCCAAAAAATGGAGCGGTACTGGCAGGCTATTTTCGATCAAACTTTTGACTGCTTACGTCCCAGCTTTCAGCAACAAGAATATGACTATCAGACGTAAAATTGCACGTAGATTTCGAATCTGTCATTATCTTGCTAGGTAACCATATACAGTTTTGAGTTATTGGCTGCCAAATCTAAAAAACGCCAAAAAATGGAGCAGTACAGGCAGGCTATTTTCAATCAAACTTTTGACTGCTTAGGTCCCAGCTTTCAGCAACAAGAATATGACTATCAGACGTAAAATTGCATGTAGATTTCTAATCTGTCATTATCTTGCTAGGTAACCATATACAGTTTTGAGTTATTGGCTGCCAAAGTCTAAAAAAATGAAGAAGTTTATCGACTAGTTGACACTTGCACACAACCACTCAACAACTTGATAATACAAACACTCTAAGAATCACGCATTCCTTCATCACTCACACCAAAAAAATCAAAGACAGAATTCGGTTAGTTTGTGCATACTGCCTGATAGACGTCAATTACCTCTTTAATGAGCCATACCACATCAAAATCGGTCCACCAGAGAAGAGTTATGCCTCATTGAAGTTGGGACCTCAAGGGCAAAAATGGTCATAATCGCAGTTTTTGCAGGGCCGTAATTTTGGTTGTAGGGCAGCTAGAAAAAATCGGACAGTGAATACGTCAATGACGTTTTGTGGTCTACAATACCTGGAAGTTTCAGCTCTCTAGGCCGATTTTGAAAAATCAGCTGTACAGACCAAGGTTCGATTTTTTCGTGGACTGCCTCTTAAAAGTTAATTATAGTAGGTTCTCGCTAGTGGGGGGCAGTGTCCCACAATTGCCGAATGTTTTCTCAGAAAATCAGCAAATTGCTACCGTAGTATCTCATGTTTTCGTGTTGAAAAACCACAAGACTATGTGAAGTACGGTAGCTAGAAACAAACGGATCTAAGAAAATCGAAAAATTTTGCGCAAAATAGAAACGGAGTGGATTCTGAATTCTGAATGGCCTATATAGATTAATTTCAGACGTTGGTTTTTGTTCACAAGAGCGAATCACAGTATCTCTGGGGAGTGTCGGCTTGGTCGGCTGTTTTGATTGAAAGAAACATGTTGTTCACGGTAAGACTCGAAGAAGAGACAAAAATAATTTAGTCTCAAAATTGCTTAGAGTCTCTTAACTCAGCTCCCAGCGGAAACGAAAGTAAAGTACATTCTGCAGCGTCAGTTTATTTTCAGCTTATAAGCATAATAATGTCGTATACACTGATTTTATGGAATTTCCGAGCTGACCCGTCAAAATCATCCAGTAAGTAACTGACTTATATGGAAGTTGAGTGCAATGAATTCGTACTATTCGTTTAGACACTCAAGTGGACCCGATAAGAATGTGCATGCAGTTGTTGGAGAAAGTACTAGAAAATGACACTTACTTTAAAGATATGCTTCATCGGAATAGACTTTGATCTTAAGAAAAGTAGCGGGTCATAGACCCGCATAAAGACGGTCGAGATTGCTCACACAATACAACACCCGACATACCTGTTATCGACCAATAAAGGCAAGGAAATCACCACCCTCCCTCCCCTGAACAAATCCCTATTAAAGCAACCAATTTCCAAAAAAAACAAAACACAAAATAACGAAAAAAATCAATAACACCATCCACATATAAAATCGATTTCCAAAAACAACAAGAGATACAAAGATAACATCTGCAAAATAAAATGTCACAAAAAATGAAAACACGATGCTCATCAGGAAACCTCGACGGCCTTTTTTGTAGTATTTATTTAGAGGTGGAACGGCATAAAGGCCGTCGAGGTTTCCTGATGAGCATCGTGTTTTCATTTTTTGTGACATTTTATTTTGCAGATGTTATCTTTGTATCTCTTGTTGTTTTTGGAAATCGATTTTATATGTGGATGGTGTTATTGATTTCTTTCGTTATTTTGTGTTTTGTTTTTTTTGGAAATTGGTTGCTTTAATAGGGATTTGTTCAGGGGAGGGAGGGTGGTGATTTCCTTGCCTTTATTGGTCGATAACAGGTATGTCGGGTGTTGTATTGTGTGAGCAATCTCGACCGTCTTTATGCGGGTCTATGACCCGCTACTTTTCTTAAGATTTCCTTGCCTTTATATGGGCCCAGGATCGTTTTCGTATGTCAATAGAATAGCTTTGAATTTGTCTTAGTTCAACGGCTGTAGTTGGGAAACAAATAGTTAAGTTAAATGATTTTGTGCGTAATGTGTAAATTGTGTAAAGATAAAGTAGTGAGTAGGGTGCAGGGTGTTGGTGTTTGGACGAAGTTTGTTATATTTATGCTTAATGGATAAATAAATAACTTTATACAACGCACATGTACACCAGATACAATCCAGCAATAACCCAGATGGGCCACATGCGAGGCAATCAGAATGGGCCGAGACGGACTCCAACCCGCTACGTGTCATGCGCCGTGTGCATGGGAGCCGAGATACTCACCAATACACCACAGACGCAGACAAGCGGATAGCTAGTTGTTATATCTAGCGACTCGTTCTTGCGCATACATATGCGATGCGTCCACGGATTAGAATCCTACGATTGGTTTAGTGAGGGTATCTCGACTAAGGTAGGCCTACTGGCACAGTAAAATTCGCAGCTATCTTTAAGATGAGCTAGAAAACTTGTTTTTTTCCTATTTTTGCCATAGTTAAAATTGTCGTTTAAAGCGAGTTAAAGTACTGGGGGTTGGACCCCAATGTTTTTAACTGTAGTTATTCTGTAGCTAGGGCAGTTGTACAAATATTCCCAGTCGCGCGGTAATGTGCGTCCGTGAGCATGAGTTTTATAGCAACTTTTCTAGGTGCGGTTGCGGGGGGAATCTGCCGATAATCGATGAAATATGGGGATATGAGGAGAACAGATT
This sequence comes from Sabatieria punctata, assembly GCA_030248155.1. Lineage (NCBI taxonomy): Eukaryota > Metazoa > Nematoda > Chromadorea > Araeolaimida > Comesomatidae > Sabatieria > Sabatieria punctata. The sequence continues at coordinate 65,517 of JASANB010007604.1, read as the reverse complement.
CGATCACCTTTGTTAAACTCAGTTACTTGTTACTAGATGTTGTGCGATTATGTAACTTGTTACACTTCGCCGCTTTTCGGCAGCCGGCTGGTAATTTGACCATGGCCGGGATAGCAGATCATTCAGTCATTGTGAATGTTACCAGCGTCCGAACCTCCGGAATGCTATAGAGCTTCATACACCCAACTCCGAGTGATCATTATAGACAAAATCAGCATGCTTTCGAACGCTATACTACCTACGCTAGCGACGAGCAACAAAAGACTAACTCAACTTTTTTCTGACTTTCTCGATTCATTTTTTGTCTTGTGTATCGCTGAAATTCTGCGTGTTTTTTGTGGGCGCGCTGCACGTTCTTAATTGAATGGCAACAAGTTTAGACTCGTGTCCCGCTGCTTGAGCGGCCTAGGAGGGCAAGGGTGAGCCAGCTGACCAAAACCGGTTGTAAATCATTTGCGGCCAAGCTTCCTGCAATGAATGCAGGCCTCTGCAGCCCTGCTTGCTTGCACACTTTTGTATTGGCTGCTGCGTGCGCTGCCCTTTAGTAAGATGGTATGGAATTTGACGTGCCGTCCGTCTTCTCCATCATCGAATTCACTGGCGCTTTTGTCTGTCTTTACCCGTCAGTCTTTACAAGAAACCAGTTCAGGCAATGTTTCATCATTAGGCAAAGCAGCCACCCTCAGTGCCAGTGTTGCCAGGTGTAGTATAATAATACTACCTGTAGTATAATTGACCTTCGAAAAGTATCGAAAAATCGACCGTAGTATGTAGTATGAAAATGTAGTATAATTTTAGATTTTGTAGTATAAAATGTAGTATAATTCAACATTTTCATTTCAGATGCCATCTATTCCCAATTTTTGAGAGAACTCGTCAATATTTTTCTGTTTAAAAACTGGTTTTTCTTTCCTTCTTTCACATAAAATTAACATAATTATTTATTCTATATGAGAAAAATTAAAATAAATCGGTGATTGTATGCGTTTTTGGCCAATTTTTTCTAACCATTTTGATTGATGTTCAACAAACATGACTTCAATGTTCAACCAAAGGAAAAGTACAGTTTGATGTCATAGTTTTATAGAAAAAGTAAAGTTGGATCCCATGCATAAAAATAGCGCTAGGCTTAGATTTAGGCTTGGCTTACTTTCCGGCTTAGGTCTAGAGCTTTTAAGCTTAGGTACCGGAACGAATTTTACCTACGTACAACACATGGGCCAGGAAAATCTGGAGGGAGGGCCCTGAGTCTCAGTGGAGGCCGATTTCCCAAAAAAGGTAAAAATCGCCAAAATTTTCCGCCTGAGTGGATAGGGGTTGGATGGCCTAGTGAGGGTCGTTGGTCGGATTGGGGTCCATAAGGCCCCTAGGACCCCAGCCCATGTATTTTAAGAGTCGAATCTAAATCACTTTCATCTAAATTTGAACTTGCTTACCCCTGAGGGGAACGGGAAGAGTAAACCAAGCGAAAACTGACAAAATGCGAAAATTTTCGATGGTTTAAAAAGCCATTGAAACTTTAGCATGTGTAAAAAGCACTTTCTGTTGAAATTAAAACGCTTCTGCCATTGATGTTTGCATTACATAACAGTTTTCCATGCTTTAAACCATTGATCTGACAGGTTTACAGCGTAGTATCAAAATGTAGTATGTTTTCGAAAATTGTAGTATAAAGTAGTATAATTTTGAGCTGGTGGTAGTATAATGGACTGGCTAGCACCTGGCAACACTGCTCAGTGCTTAGAAAAAGAGAAGTGCACTCAACTTTTGATTAGCTCTTTCGCACAGACCTAAAAATTCAGCGATTGGGAACAGCCTTCAAAATTCGTAAAGTAACAGGCGGTTCCCGATTCTGTTTTCGTAAAATTTATGAAGAAAGAATCTGGAACCCCCGGCGTGGGCGGAGTTAGAATTTGACTGATGTGCTTGGCTTTCTTGTTTATCTGCCGTATCGGAAAGGGTTTTTTGCTGAGAACGCGATTAGGTTCGCTTACTGAACGAATGCTGATTTCTGAAACCATCTACGTTCCACTTTTGGATAGGTTAGTTCAAAGTTGGCAGCCAGCCAAAATGGGCGAAGCGAGCAGGCGGTTCCAGATTTTGTTTTAAAATTCACAAATCGGGAACCGCCAGAAAACTACTCCAATTGGAGTATGGTCTGCCCGAACGGGTTAGAGAAACTATCCGACAGTCAGTGCTTCAGTTTGCCTAAACAAAAGTTTGTTATAAATGTTAATGCACTCGTTTGTTATAAACTCGTTTGTTATAAATGTTAATGCACTCGTTTGTTATAAACATTGAGCGGCGTCCGCGTAGCATACTCAAAAGTTGGGTGCCCATCCATCAATTGGACGGTCACTATCCAGCGGCCCCTGCCTACCTAGCCGGCCCCACTGTCTCTGTGTAAAGCACTATGTTTTGCCAGACTTGCAAAGCCACAAATCACACAGCCCTCACACGCAGCAGACCGACAGGTGCTTCTTTTGGCCAAGATCATCCAGCTGGAAAGAGAGAAGAGGAGGTTGAACCGTTCAAGTTTGTTGGCTTAGACAAGAAAGCTGACAGATTTGTGCAAGGCATGTTCAACCAAGCCGAAACCATTTTCCGCAAATTCAACGCCATGTATCTCAAGTATCGCCAATACGACGACCTGTTCGGCCAATACGATGACTACTTTCAAAAGCTACCACCTGTCTGTAACTCAGTTACTTGTCTGGATGGTGTCTGATAATGTAACTTGTTATAGGTCACCGCTTTCGGGCAGGCGCCTACCAATTTGGCCATGGCCGTGATACCACCTCATTCACTCAATCTGCCTGTTACCGGAAAGGCAAGGTCCGCCCAACCAATCTGCCCCAACGCCCGGCAACGTCCGCCCCACCGGTCAGTGTTTAAAACAGGGCACCCTCACTTTGATTAGGCGAACCGCCACCGCTCAGTGCTTAGAAGAAAGCAACGGACCCAACTTTTGATAAGGCAAAGCGGTCACCCGTCAGTCTTTAGAAGAAAGCAGTTCAGTCAGACAACTTTTGATTACGCAACCCGGCCACCCGTCAGTGCTCAGAAAAAGACCAGTGCACCCAACTTTTGATTGGAGAAACCATCCGCCGGTCAGTGCTAGAGTTTGCCTAATCAAAAGTTCGATGCATTCGTTTGCTAAACATTGAGCCGCGGCGGCTTGCCTACTCAAAGTCGGGTACCTATCCATTGATTGGACACTCACTATCCAGCGGCCCCTGCCTGCCTAGCCGCCGCTATTGTTAGCACCAGTTGTGTAGTGATAAGGTTGATGACAATCTACAGTTGTTGATTTTTCATATGTCATTCATTTTATTTTCATTTCTTTCATTTAGATACAATGCCACCATATCAGACTCCAATCGCACAAGTCCGATCCTCCTACGTCTCCACCGCCAAATATTCTACAGCCAAAGCCGTCCAAACAACACACAACGCCACAATCTCCTGCTGCCGGTGTCTCATCATCATCCGTAAAACAAATTGTCTCATCTCTAGAACTGCCGTACTCAAACAAAATGTCAGACAAATCTGTCTGAAAGATTACCTATCAATTGGTCACGATTGATTGGTCGCCACTTGTCTCTCTCTAACTGTACTTGTTTTACCTTTTTCAGCATTAACTGTGCAGAAGAAACGCTTATGGATACTCGGATTGCCTTTGCTACTGAAGCATTCAAAGCCCAAACATCAAGAGCCATGTCTGCACTATCCCATCGGGGTAATATCTCCCTTCTACAAACTATTGCGAACTATATTTAGCCATTCGCATAAAAAACTACTCGATCATTGTAATATTAACGTAGCTTTATGTCCTTGTTTTACTAATTTCGTCAACTTATTACGTATTCTCTGAACTTCATACTTGTATCAGTCGCTACACTCCGTTTATAGGCGCAACCGAACTCCATCATACTTATCCGTCTCAACCCGATTACCGACTCACCATTTACAAGCGATTTTCGACAGAAACCACAACAACCAAAGCCGTCCGACCGCAATGCAACACAAACTCCCGGTCCAACAACACTATACTAACAGAGACGACAGTGATGATATAACGATTTTTAGTTTTATCATTATTATTGTTTCTTATTATTTCTATTAAAAAGTATACCAGCTAGTATTCCTTTATTCGTATAAACCGCCCACAGACAACTAAACCAAATGACAACAAATCAAATTCCCGCCTTGCCTGAATCAATGCCATTACCGTATACCGTACTTTGTATAACCATTACGATTACGCAATATGACGTAAAAATGCAACAGTAAATCCGAAAACGCGCATAATAGGGAGACCGCTGGCGCGGCAACCTCGACCGGTTGCCGCTGCCGCGGCACCCTCGATTAATACTAATTTTAGTTTACCATGATTATATTTGTCTGTTTAAGTTCAATCTCAGTTAAGATGTGATTCTCTTGTCTACAGATACTGTATGGGACATCTGTCAGTATGCATTTGTTGATAATTGCAAGTGCTAGGATAATGAAAACTTTGGATTTCTAAAATTTGCGTCCATTAGAGCCTGATTGTTTCACTGTTTTAACCTAGCAGGTGCCAATTTCTCAACTATGGAATTTTCGCTCATGTTTTTAAAATTTCCCAACTGTAGCTCCTGCAATTTGCCTTATCCTCCTTGACCCAAAAATTGCTAAAATGTCTGTAAAACAGCACTTTTTAGCTGAACTTCAGCCCAAATTAGCGATTTTTGACGATTTTTAGCCGAAAAATTGCAATTTTTGAGCATTTTTAGTAGAGTGCGAACTGGTATTGGGTATTGGGTGTATTGGGGTGTTTCCAGGTATTGGGTATTGGGGTTTTTACCCCCCAATACCCAATACTAATTGGGACAGGTAAAAATAGAGAAAATTCGATGTTAACCTGAAAAATTGATCTGAAAAAATCGAAAAAGTTGATCGATGATTCGGTTTAGGAAGCTGTTTTCGCGTTAAAGAGCGATCCATCCAAAATTCCGATTTTTCGGGGCCCCCCTTCCCCCAGAATCGCCTTGCGTCGTTTCTTGGGAACCCCCTCCCCATAAAAGTACAGGACATACAGTACTGTCATGTTTTCTTTTTTGACGAAAGTTTTTATTGATTTAAAATTTTATAATAAAATTAGTAGTTATGTTTTCTTGTTACCATACTGTACAATGAATTGAATAGATCGCTACAACCACTCTGGGAAGCTTTTCTGTGTGTAGAAAAATTTGACAGAATATAATTAAATTGAAAATAATACAATCAAAGTTCCCTAAAATTCCGAAAAAAGTGACGTCGTTTTTTGCTAACCCCTCCGTCTCCAGGTGTGTCGTCTATCGTCGCATTTCAGACGACCCCCTCCCCCTTTGGAACGACGTCGTTTATGGACGGCCTAATCAACTAAACGTTAGTAGAATTTCCTAAAGTGTACACTTTTCTAAGCGCTACAGCAGTAATTAATTTCTCTGTTCTTATCTGAAATAAAAATAGTGACATTTCTAATGTCACCGTAATGTACCATTACCGTACACATGGCTATTGTGGTGGTGCACACAATTTCCGGCAGAGTTAGGAAAAAATTTGCCGGAAGTAAGAAGTACGACTGAATTACGAAATATTAAGTACCAAAACTGATAATTTCTGCTAATTTTACGCCCAAAATGGGTTCTAAATGCTTTCTGGAAGGCTAATTTTTCAAAATTTTCTCGCCCTGATTGGGCAGCGGCCCAAACAAGCCTCTTAAAAATTTTAGTTGCTGTGCCAAAAATCTGTTGTGCACAACTGGAATGTACCTGTCCAGTGAAATGCAATTTTTGACCCAGCTACGCAAGTATTGGGTATTGGGGCATTGGGAGTCTCAGGTATTGGTATTGGGTATTGGGGTTTCTAGGTATTTCGCACTCTAATTTTTAGTGCCCAATCCCACTCCCAAAATGTGGGCTCAGAACCCCCAACCCCGCTCCCCTTTCGGCGGATGACCTGTTTCATGTATGGTTCATCCATCCACCACAAGTTTCTTGCCGCAAATAGTTGGTGGTCGGCACAAAGCCCAACCTAGGCCGCCGAAAGCTGGTGACAGCGAGTAGGTAAAAGGGAACCGACTGGAGCTGCCTAAGCACCTAAAGCTAAAATAGCAACCACACGCGTTTAGGCAAGTACACAGGGAAAACAGTCCTGAGGGTTGCTCAATGTTGCGTAGCAATTCTAGTGTGTTACGTAGTGCGAAACAACGCATCACAATGAAAATTGTTGCGTCACAATGAGAAAAGCAGAACAAATACTAAACAATACAGAAACAATGGGGAAGCAATGGCAATTGTTATGCACCGTAACAATTTTCTCATCTTGTGCAAAACAATCAGTATTGTTACGATGTGTATTTGAAACCAGACTACTTTGGGGTACGGTATAGAGAGAAATTGACAGAAATCCCAGAAAAAGCTACTAGTGTGTGGTGCAGAGCCGCACTAGGTCGGTGCCGAAGCATCAATGTTAGCGTAGTGGAGCTGAGGTCCAGAACATTCTACATCACTCGAGCAATCAGTATCCACTGCGACCATCATTCAACTGCCACCAGACAAACTATCAGGTACAATTCAGAGGAGCTTCAGCACCGACCAGTACATAGTAGAAACAATGTCAAAAGTTCTGCTCTTTCCATTGATTATCGTAAGGAAAACGCCTCACTTGGAGTTGGAGAAATACAGGCTAAAAGAAGTCTTCTGCTGGCAGTTTTAGAGTTTGAAAGTGTAAAAAAGCCGGTCACTAGGATCAATAATTACTGCCCAGAAAAATCACTGGCTGAAAAAGCTTCTTTTGTGAGAAGTTTCATAAATAGGTGTCTAAAAATTCTATTAGAATGTTACTACAACTAAGAATGCGTTTTTGTGTTCAGAGCAAGCTTTGCAGGTGTGAATCGAGTGCTTGGTGGAGTGAGAGTTTTCAATTTTTCTGCCAAAAATTAGAACAATTAATTAATTCCAAAGCAATTAATTCCAAATGATCCGGCAGCACTGCATGTTTATGATATGTTGGAAGGAAGGAGAGCAATATGTTTCAGTTGCATGGGCGGCAAAAGTAAACATCAATTGAAGACCAACCAGTGTCCATTCCCAGCCTCCCCGAGACGTTCCAAAACTCAGTGAAGGAGTTCCTAAATGGGCCGTCAATAACTTCGACTTAGTCAAAGCGCTTTCCAGTAAACCCAGTGATACAAAAATGAAAAATGTGATGCGCATGCAAAAGCATTTTGTCGTTTTGTAAGGTAAAAAAATTGTTAGAATTTGAGGAGAGCCCAAGGTAGTCTTGACAGTCGGAAATAAAACCTACAATGGTTACAGTAGACTTGTATGTTCAGCCTGGCGAAGCAATAGCTATTGTTGCGCCGTAACAGCCATAATTGCTTCGTAGCGGAACAACGGTGATTGTTGCGTGCGTAACAGCTCGCAATGCAGAGTCATTGTGACGCTTTTTTGTTCCCTTTATTCTCAATGTTACGCGCGCAACAATGGCCATTGTTGATGCATAACACACTATAATTACTACGCAACATTGAGCAACCCTCAGAGCTGTTTTCCCTGTGGTAGCGAAGGAAGGGCCCGCTATGTGGCGTAACAAAGAGGCTACAACGGTACGCCCCAGACATATCCATTCAGACTAATAATGAACCACTTCAGTTTCAAACTAGGAACGTTTACGGTTTCAAGATATTTGAGAAGAAGCGAAGCCAGATACAGTGAAAAAGAAGCGGTGCTAGATTTACTGAACCCACTACGTACAGCACAGATGACCGAGAAATTAGCGAACGAAAGGCAGAGTGGAGTTGCGACACGCACGTATTGTATGAAAAAAGAAAACGAACAGCAAAACACAACAATCAATCGATCAGTGACTCTTAAGAAATGTACAACCGGAGTAGCATCTTACTACAAAAATTCTCTTTATCGACCAAACCAAACTTCTCTGCCGCACAAGACAATCGACATACTCACTGACACTGTAAACGGCACTATACTTTTGCTACAAAACTGTTACATCCTATCAGAAATCAGTGTCTGCAGCAAAAGTACTGCGAGAATGAAACAACAAGTACTAAAACCAGCAACAAGAGTCAAATTGGACAATTAACTGTCTGAATGAGAGAAGATACGTCAATCAAACGACTTCCTCTTCATTATAAGTTCTCTTCGGTTTCTTGGTCTTTCCGCCGGTGCTGGGCGCAGCTTTCGGTCGTTTGGCCAAAGGCTCCATCGTCACTCCTTCGATAGCTTTCGGCGCCTCCAACTTGTAACCCACCATCTCGCACCAGCCGCATGGGTGCAGATCGGGAGACCTGTTAATTACGTACATACTATGTACTACTGTACTACTGACAGACGGACAGATGGACGGACGGACGGATGGACAGACAGACAGACAGACAGACGGATGGACAGACAGACAGACAGAACTGACAGAGAGAACTGACAGAATAGACAGACAGACAGACAGACAGACAGACAGACAGACAGACAGACAGACAGACAGACAGAACTGACAGACAGAACTGACAGACAGAACTGACAGACAGACAGACAGAACTGACAGACAGAACTGACAGACAGAACTGACAGACAGAACTGACAGACAGAACTGACAGACAGAACTGACAGACAGACAGACAGACAGACAGAACTGACAGACAGAACTGACAGACAGAACTGACAGACAGAACTGACAGACAGAACTGACAGACAGACAGACAGAACTGACAGACAGAACTGACAGACAGAACTGACAGACAGAACTGACAGACAGAACTGACAGACAGACAGACAGACAGACAGAACTGACAGACAGAACTGACAGACAGAACTGACAGACAGAACTGACAGACAGACAGACAGAACTGACAGACAGAACTGACAGACAGAACTGACAGACAGAACTGACAGACAGACAGACAGACAGACAGACAGACAGACAGACAGACAGACAGACAGAACTGACAGACAGAACTGACAGACAGAACTGACAGACAGAACTGACAGACAGAACTGACAGACAGAACTGACAGACAGACAGACAGAACTGACAGACAGAACTGACAGACAGAACTGACAGACAGAACTGACAGACAGAACTGACAGACAGAACTGACAGACAGACAGACAGACAGACAGACAGACAGACAGACAGACAGACAGACAGACAGACAGACAGACAGACAGACAGACAGAGTGATGGACGGACAGATAGAGATTAGATAAATACCTGTAGTCCTGCCACTGGTCAAAAGACGAGTCCCAGCCATCGAACCTGATCTTGAGCAGTCGACCCCCTTTGCGCTCAATAACAGTAGCGACGCAGACGAGACGCGGCTCGACCATATCCACTGACTCCAGCTTGGTGCCCGGCTAAATCAATAGGATACGGTATCTGAGAACCAGCAACCAATTTCGCAAGCTAACCAACCTGTATGTGGAATTTAAATCATACCATGAAACACAGGAATTTGGGGATTGGGCCACCAGCGTAAACGGTCAAACCCCAGTTCGGGAGCTACCCCTTCGATTTTTATGGGAAGCAATTTTTTGGCATTTTTCTTAAGAAAACGCGCAAAAGATTAATAAAATTGCTGTAAAACAGATTTCTACTGTAAAAACAGCAATTTTTAGCTGTATTTGAGTCAAAATTAGCGCTTCTGAGCCGTTTCTAGCCCAAAAGTCTACTGTTTTAGCGCTTTTTGAGCGATTTCTAGTAGTCCATCCATCTGCAGTTTTCAACGTTGAAAGAAAAAATCGGCCATAGTGAAACAGCTAAGCTAGACTAAAATAGAAAGCCGTACTTTCCTGAATTTAAACTTCACATGGAGATCGGTCAACCAAGGTTTCATCAGACATTTCAGTTTAAATCTCTTCAAATCAGGCAATTTTTTTCATTTCAGAAGGACCAACCCCACTGGGCATTAGTAGACTAGAATTTGCGATTGACCGGAACCAAATTTTCGACCGGAACAGGAACCGGACCGGAACTACCCCAGTTCCGGCCGGAACCGGAACTTTTCAGTTGAGGCTAAAACTCGAAACAGCTCCCAGAACCAAAAATTGTAGCTAAAAATTGCAGGAAACAGTTACAGGGCGCTTTGCTAAACTTAGAACTGGTACAACTGCCATGAAACATAACTGTTTTACATGTATGTACAAGTAGTGTTTACATACTGTTTAAGCACCAAAAATATTGATTTAGTTTTAGTTTACTGATTTCCCAGAGAATCCTACATTCCCCCTACAAAACCCCTCGATGATTTTGCGTTTTTTTAGGTTTGACTCCTGTCTCTTCTCTTTTAGGATCTCTGCTTTGTTAAATTTCGGCTTTAAAATATCGTAAAAACTGGAAATTTCCATTTTGAACTACTGTAGCACCATTTAGGCTGTAGTAAATTACCGACACTTCTATGTGCACTTCTGAGAAAAAACTAGTGATATCAATAAAAACTGTTGAATAAAACAAAGATTTTAGGTGATTAACTAACAGTGTTTAGCGTTCTTGCATGGAATTTAGCAGGTTTGCTTCCAAAAAGAGTGAAAAATCAAAAGCTTCCGCCTGGAACCGGAATTCCGGTCGATCGCTGACTAGAATCAATCAATCCCGAAAGATGAAGAAAATGATTGCGTCAATAAATAATTAAATGATCATTTTAGTTAGACTGCATAATAGTGGCTTGCGCCAAATACCTCAAAAGGACAGTCGTGTTGGTCGCAGTCGAACAGGGCGGCAGGGGCTCCATCGGCCTGACAGGCCTTCAGGTAATCCGGCCACTTGAACTGGGTCTTGCTGCCTGCAACCAGCACCGTAGACACTATTCTTGCCTCCAGTGCACAGGTTGGGTACCTTTGGGCGGGCGGAGAGGAATGTTGTTGGCGTCGCAATAGCCCACCGGGAACAGGTAGGGTGAGTCTCTGTGGAATGGAAACGTGTCGTCCTCCGAGCCATTCTCGTCATTGCCGTCGAACTGGATCTTCAGGTAACCATCGGTCAACACCTGAATGCACAGAGCTGCTCAATCACACCCAGAGACCATTTTTCGAGCCCTATCCTCCAATTTTTACCTGACGCAACTTTTTGGCCAATCTTTAGCATACATGTAACAGCTCCGGGCCGACCTGGGGGTTTCCTCAGTCCGTCCGTCCATCAGTCAGTCAGTCAGTCAGTCAGTCAGTCAGTCAGTCAGTCAGTCAGTCAGTCAGCCAGTCAGTCAGTCAGTCAGTCAGTCAGTCAGTCAGGCCGTCAGTCAGTCAGGTCAGGTCAGGTCAGGTCAGGTCAGGTCAGATCAGATCAGATCAGATCAGGTCAGATCAGGTCAGGTCAGGTCAGGTCAGGTCAGGTCAGGTCAGGTCACCTGTTTGACAGTGGCGACGGCGATGGCGGTCATGTCGATCGGATCGATGGCTTCCAATTTCATTCCGGACCGGAACTGACAGAGACTGTCGGCCACATCCGGTACTTCTTGACTCTTCTCCCTGCAGACAACACAACTGACTAGTTTATTAATTAGAATGCACACAACTAAAAAACCCACCCGCCTCCGTCTTTATCGTCGGCTTTGCCTTTTCTCGACTTTGGTACCGACTTGAACAAGTTGGGCCGCGCGTCCGACGCGTCGTAGGCAGTGCCCTCACCTTTTCCCTCAATACACAATCACATTCACACAGGCTGCTTGATCAGGCCAAGAGGTTTCGCCCAGACAGGGGTCGAAATCATTTTAAGATGTCCAAAAACCGGTTTTAAGCACGCTTTTAACTTTAAGAGTCATAACCACACATGTAACAGGTCATCGACGAATCAGGAGGTGGTTGGGAATCTGGCTCCAGAAGGGGTCTGAGCCCAAATTCTAGGGGAGGGAGGGTTTGGGTTTTTTTAGATTAGATTAGATTTATTTGACAGAAAAAAAACAAAGAATGAACTGTTAGAATAACCAGCATACCGTAGCATGCCGCTAGATGATAGGGTACTAAAGAACAGCTAAAAGATCGCAAAAATCGCAATTTTGCGTTAAAAAAAGCGTCAAAAACCGCTAACTTGGGTTCAGAAGTGTTGTTTTAAAAGCAATTTTAGCGTCTGAAATTCTGCCAAAAATAATGGAGAGCGGGGGTCGGAAAGAATTGTTTCCCTGAGGAGAGTCTGAGGCCGTATGCAGGCGGTTAGAACCAGAGCTATCTAACGGTTTTCTGCTTAGCACTAGAAATCGGCGCTAGTTTGGTTCTAAAAGCGGTATGCACGCGTTTTCAGTGCTTAGCACCGCTTAGTGCGTGTTGACCAAGAAAAGCCATTTTCGAGTTTTCTGAATAAATTCAAATCGTCAATTTTCGACCGAATGAAGATTCAAGGCATGATTATTATTATTATTATTTGTTAAGAGTTTGTTTTGGCTAAGTCCTAGACTGCTAGCCTTCTATATCATGGAGTTATGCCATTCCGAAATGAACTGACACGAATTTTCAGACGTCAAATTTGAACGTACATATCTCACGAACCCTTCATCGGATCTTTCCCAAATTTTGCACGTTAACCAATCTTTATTTGGACTTAAAACGGGACGAGCTCAGCTTTCTAACACAACCGATTAAAATCTGGTGGATTTCTTCTTTCAGTCAACGTGAAAAATTAGCATTGTCAAAAATGAGGACCACAATGAACACCTAAATTAAATTTTTCACCTTGACTGAGAGTAAAAATCCGGAAGATTTTAACCGGTTGTGTAGAAAGCTGAGCTCTTCAGGTTCTTAAGTCCATATATATAAAGATCGGTTAACTTGCAACATTTAGGAAAGATCTGATGAAGGGTTCGTGAGATATTTACGTTCAAAATTGACGTCTGAAAATTCGGGTCCATTGATTCGGAAGGGCATAACTCAAGTCTATAGAAGACTAGCAGTCTAGGGCTTGGCCAGAACGAACTCTTAACAACTAATCATACATGGGCCGGGGGTATACCCCTCCCCCTCGGCCGGCCATACCCCCCTCGGCCGGCCAATACCCCTCCCTCGCCCACCTACCCCAAATTTTCGCTTATTTAAGGCAAAATAGGCGTTTTTTGGCCTTTTTTTCGGGGAGGGGACCCCCTCCGAGGTCTCCAACCCCCCCTCCGGATTTTTCCGGCCCATGTATGCAACTAATAATAATCGTGCCAAAAATATTTTCATTCGGTTGAAAAGTGACAGCATGGCGGCCATTTGAAATTATTCAGAAAACTCGAAAATAGGCCTTTTTTAAGGCCAACACTGTATATACAGGGTGTGCCAAAAAAAAACAACCCAGCAGATTTTTAGCTGTAGCAACCGCAAATCTCAACCGATTTCAATGAATCCTTTTTTAAATGAAAGATAAATAAATTCTTGAAAGATTGATGTAACGTTTATTAATGTACTCTGCTTAGTTCCTGAGATATTCACTCTCAAAATCAAAACTGTGATTTTGGCAGTGAACAAGAGGGAATTTTTCTTTTTCCGCTGCACTTCGTAATAAAACGGATTCCTGCTACTGCTGAGGGCTATTGGAGGCTTTACAGGTGACACATAACTCGGTTCACTTCAACAGTAAAGTGTCATTAACCCCCAGCAGTATGAATCTGCTTTATTATGAAGTGCAACGGAATCGCTCTTGTTCTTTGCCAAAATCTGTTTCGACTTTGAGGGCAAATATCTAAAGAACTAAGCAGTGAATCTCAATAAAAATTACGCCAATCTTTGAAGAATTTATCAATCTTTCATTGAAAAAAGGATTCATTCAAATCGGTTAAGATTCATGGTTGTAAAAGTAAAAAATCTGCTGGGTTGTGTTTATCACTCTTGTTCACTGCCAAAATCTCTGTTTTGACTTTGAGGGCAAATAGCTCAGGAACTAAGCAGGCTATCTTAATAAGCGATTCATCGGTGTTTCAAGAATTTATTTATCTTTCATTTAAAAAAGGATTCATTCAAATCGGTTGAGATTTGCGGTTGCTACAGCAAAATCTCTGCTGGGTTGTTTTTTTTTGGCACACCCTGTATATGTATGTATAGAATGCTATCTAACCAATAAAGGTGGATTACCTCGGGATCTGCGTCAGCAATGGCATCGCAGTGCGTCCGGTAAGTGTCGTTGGCGTGCAGTCCATAGCCGCTGCGTACCGCCCAGCCTACTGGAAATATCAGAGGCGATGAGTGTTCGTACCAGATCTGCAGTAAATCCGTCGGTGACACGTTTCAAGCAAGTCAGGTAGCAAACAAAACTTACTACCTCCTCTTGTGCCGCCTCCTCTTCTTCCGGCGTTTCGCCGACCTCCTGAAAGATTGAAATCAGCGCCATTCTATTTTTGTGTTTAAAAGGCGAATTGAATTATTAAGAGCCGGTTTCTCTATGAATCGACTTTTGCTCCTTAACCTCCGGACAAATGTCAACTTTTTGTCTCCGATTTGGCTGAAATTTTCTATTTTGGTTTAATTTGACCTAAAAAGACATTTTATCACCTTCCCGGCCATTTTTGAGAGGGTCACTTTTTCGACCCTCTCACTGATTTTGAGCCATAACTCGGGAATCATAAAATCATCGTAGGAACTTGCGAATTGCATATTTAGAATCAGAAAATTATTCTCTTTCAACCGATATCCTACTCGACTGCACTGCAGAGAAAAAAATTTTTTCGAACCCCTTCCGGGACCGATTTGGCCCCCTCACCGTCAATAGTCCGACTATTTTATTTCATGGAAATGTAGCGCTATGTTTTTGCTTTTGATTAAAGAAAAAAAGTCGAGAAGAAAAAGTGACCCACAATCGAGTTTTTGGGCCTTGAAAGTTGAAAATCAAAAAAAATTCCTTATAATGGATTGCACACTGTAAACAACACAACTTGGTCAGTTTTGAATCGAATTCGGAGATCTTTGGCACACGTATTGTACTGTTTGTCTTGCACATAGCTCACAAACCTGGTCCTGGTTGCCGCTGTTTAACACGAGTTTTATGCTTATTTTGTTAATTATTTTCAGTTTCGCAAACAATTTCTCGGTTTCATTTGATGTTTCCCATGATGGGCGTCCGAATTGTCTTTTTGAAAGGAATTAGAGCTGGAAATCGGGCCGGCCCAACCCAAGCAATGCCTAAGCGAAGGATAGTTGGAAACTTTTGCATTGAATAAACATTCTGCTTACTTGGTACTTACAAGAAGTAAGCATCAATTAGCATCGTGCACTATAACGAATATTTACAGAGACTGCTTAGACTCTGTTACTCTCTTGTTATTTGTTTTCTCCTTAAGCAATGCCATGCAAGATTTGCGTAGGTGTGCACGTGAACAGACTAAAATATACATTATTGATCCTGGCCGCTGTGGGATGGCGGCTGTAAAACACGTCATCTCAACTCAACTATTGACGTATGTACATACAGTATGCAAACTATAGTCTGTTCAAAAAATAAGCGACCTGGCGGTTTTTTGCAAATAACTTTTTGGGTGCCATCCAGGCAACTTGAGCCTCATAACCAAAGTTGTAGACAAGGTCGAGCTCCGGCCTGGGGTAAATCCTAATCTGCGCTACGTTTGCTCTGAACACTAATTTGCGCAATGTCAAAAAATGAGCTTTTTTCCTAATTGTGATGAAAATTAGATGACTGCAGAATTCGATTCTAGAGTCCTTGGCGACTCCAATGATGCTTTCATGATGTGTCTAGGCCAAACCGATCTGGAGACATGGCCGGTCAAATTATGCAAAAATCGCAAAAAATGGCGTTTTTTTGAAAATTGCACAAAATAAGGGGAAACATAATTTTTCCTCAGGGAGGGGGGTGGGCGATGGGGGTATGGCCGGCCGAGGGGGGTATGGGCCGGCGAGGGGGGTAAACCCCCTTACCCCTGGCCCATGTATGGTCCAATACCATTATAAGTAGTGTTCCGACGATATCAAAATTCGTCGATATTCGATATCGATATCGATATCGATATTTTCAGCTCAATATCGATCGATATCGATATCGATATCGATATTTATACTTATGCAAGAAAATCAGAAAATTTTGAAAGAGCCAACTGCTCTCGCTGCTTATCAATCAAGCACTGATGCAATCAGCCATCGGATATCAGTAAGTAGAGAATCACAGAAAAGGTAGAGGCCTTCTGAAACCCTTCAATGAAAAATTTGACCCCGTCAGGCCGATGCCCCACCCTAATTAGGCATAAATGAGCTCAGACAGAATAACGTATATTAACTTATTTTAATGACAAATAAGCCAAAAAACCTTGATTTTAGTAAAAAAATCGGAATTTTTTGTTTACCATCCTTTCAAATACCCATCAGCCGGCAGTAACCCCTCAGGATTTGAAAATTTACCGCCCCTCAGCTGAAAAGCTAGCCCATGTCTGCTTCTGCCATCCTGCTTCAACTGTGTGCAGTTAGCTGCTCTTCAGTGTTCCTGCAGACATTTTAGAACTTAAAAGCGTGCTGTCTGAAAGCTGAGAATGCCGAGAAATTGATGATTCTGAGAGCTATGAGGCCACCATTAGGTTTTGACTATACCATCGATTTCTGAGTTGTCCAGGAAAAACTGTTTTTTGCTGTTGCAGAGAAATTTACTTGGTGTCAGTTTTGTTTTTTCCTACTTTTTCTGTACAAAAAATATCGAAAATATCGATGCAAAATATCGCGATATCGATATCGATATCGATATTGGAAAAAGGGTCGATATATCGACTTTTCGATATCGATATCGATATATCGTCGGAACCCTAATTATAAGCATCCGCAATCACTTTTTAGGCGTTTGCGAACTCTACCATTACAACACTGCCACTTCTGACATGCAAATTTTGAAAATTTGTTACAGTACAAAAAAATTTTTCTTGAAGCTGTACCACCGCTTGTTGGAAGCCGAATTACGGTATCAGGATAAGGTTTTCAGGGTCGGGAAGTGTCAGATTCGATTCCGGCGGTCAAGAATACCCCATTCAGGAAGCTTCAGCCAAATCCGTCGGTCTGCCTATGTTTCCCCCTTATTTTGTGAAATTTTCAAAAAACGCCATTTGTCGCGATTTTTGCATAATTTGACTGGCCATATCTCCAGATCGGTTTGGCCCAGACACATCATAAAAGCATCATTGGAGTCGCCAAGGACTCAAGAATCGAATTCTGCACTCATCACATTTCATCGCAATCGCTCATTTTTTCACATTGCACAAATTAGTGTTCAGAGCAAACGGAGCGCAGATTAGGATTTGCCCCAGGCCAGAGCTCGACCTTGTCTACAACTTTGGTTCTGAGGCTCAACTTGTCCGTAGGCCTCCCAAAAAGTTATTCGCAAAAAACCGCCAGGTCGCTTATTTTTTTAACAGACTATAGTTTGCATACTGTATGTACATAGTACATCAATAGTTGAGTCGAGATGACGAGTTTTACAGCCGCCATCCCACAGCGGCCAGGATCAATAATGTTTATTTTAGTCTGTTCACGTGCACACCTACCCAAATCTTGCATGGCATTGTCGCTTTGGCATTGCTTGGGTTGGGCCCGCCCGATTTCCAGCTCTAATTCCTTTCAAAAAGACAATTCGGACGCCCATCATGGGAAACATCAAATAAAACCGAGAAATTGTTTGCGAAACTGAAAATAATAAACAAAATAAGCATAAAACTCGTGTTAAACAGCGGCAACCAGGACCAGGTTTGTGCGCTATGTGCAAGACGAACAGTACAATATGTGTGCCAAAGATCTCCGAATTCGATTCAAAACTGACCAAGTTGTGTTGTTTACAGTGTGCAATCCATTATAAGGAATTTTTTTTGATTTTCAACTTTCAAGGGCCAAAAACTCGATTAGGGGTCACTTTTTTTGTCGATTTTTTTTCTTTAATCAAAAGCAATAACATAGCGCTACATTTCCATGAAATAAAATAGTCGGACTATTGACGGTGAGGGGGTCAAATCGGTCCCGGAAGGGGTTCGAAAAAATTTTTTTCTTCGGAATGCAGTCGAGTAGGTTATCGGTTGAAAGAGAATAATTTTCTGATTCTAAATATGCAATTCGCAAGTTCCTACGATCATTTGGTCCCGAGTTATGACTCAAAATCTGTGGGAGGGTCGAAAAAGTGACCCTCTCAAAAATGGCCGGGAAGGTGATAAAATGTCTTTTTAGGTCAAATTAAACCAAAATATGAAATTTCAGCCAAATCGGAGACAAAAAGTTGAGATTTGTCCGGGAAGAGTCGACCCTTATATAAACCGGCTCTTAAACTTTTAACAGACAGACAGACAGACAGACAGACAGACAGACAGACAGACAGACAGACAGACAGAGAGACAGACAGAACTGACAGACAGAACTGACAGAATAGACAGACAGATAGACAGACCTGACAAACAGAACTGACAGACAGACAGACAGACAGACAGACAGACAGACAGACAGACAGACAGACAGACAGACAGACAGACAGACAGACAGAACTGACAGACAGAACTGACAGAATAGACAGACAGATAGACAGACCTGACAAACAGAACTGACAGACAGACAGACAGACAGTCAGACAGACAGACCAGAACTGACAGACAGACAGACCAGAACAGACAGACAGAACTGACAGACAGACAGACAGACAGACAGACAGACAGACAGACAGACAGACAGACAGACACACAGACAGACCAGAACAGACAGACAGACCAGAACAGACAGACAGACCAGAACTGACAGACAGACAGAACTGACAGACAGACAGACCAGAACAGACAGACAGACCAGAACAGACAGACAGACCAGAACAGACAGACAGACCAGAACTGACAGACAGACAGACAGAACTGACAGACAGACAGACAGAACTGACAGACAGACAGAACTGACAGACAGACAGAACTGACAGACAGACAGAACTGACAGACAGACAGACAGACAGACAGACAGACAGACAGACAGACAGACAGACAGACAGACAGACAGACAGACAGACAGACAGAGAGTGTCTACCTTGGGCGGCTCATCGAGCTCGGAGGGCGTTAGGTTTAGTCGTTTGCCTACGATCTTCTTGATCAGAGCGGGTCGCACCTGGAAAGAAACAATTAAAAGCGTAAAGAATTGATCGCAAGTCACCCTCTCCGGCTGTCCGCGGTCCACCATCTCCAGACGCATTCCAACAGTGAACGGAGTCTCGTAGACTGCTTTCTTCACTTTATCCTGCCACTCGGCAGGCAGCGTGCGCGCCCCGGTCAGTCGTTTGACCAGGAACGCCTTCCAGTCGTCCTGTTTATCCTTCAAAAACAACTCCTCCGCAACTTATTTACAAATAAAATACCCACTATTCTGGCACTTAGGTTTCAAATTTCAGACAATTTGAATTTGAATTTGAAAAATTGGAGAAAATGGCAGCAAAAAGAAATGTTGTCATTTTTTGGGAATGAATGAAAGGTGAAAAAGTTGGGCATGTTCAATGGCGTAGCTGAGAATCCAAGTCAACCAATAGTAGCCAGTGGGCAGTCTAGGAATACCTGCAGAGCCTTGGGAGGCACGAGCGGTCTGCCAGTGGTAGCACACCAACCGACCGGGTGGAGATCGTTGGAGCAGAAGTTCATCCAGAAATCTGCCGAAGCTTCCTGACCATAGCCTTCGTAGCGAAGCAATGCTCGGTAACCTAAATTGCAATTCTAAGCTCACCTTCAGAATGGGAGAAACTTGAGGGCAAACATGTAACAGGGGGGTCTGCTCTGCCCCCCTACCCGACTTAGGCCAGATCCTCCCTCCCGAGACGATTTCCCGACACCTCCATCCGACTTTCCTGGCAAGTAATTTTGTGAGCAAATTTTTGCGATTTTATGCAATTTTAGACACAAAAATTGCGAAAATCGCCTGTAAAACAGCACTTTCTAGCTGTATTTCAGCCCAAATTAGCGATTTTTTACCTTACATGGGCCAAAAAAACCGGAGGGGGGCTGGAGACCTCGGGGGGGAGCATACATGTATAAGGGGGTCTGGGGGTCTGCTCCCCACCCGACTTAGGCCAGACCCCCCGGATGGGGACCCCCCGAGACGATTTCACCGACCCCCCTCCGATTTTTCTGGCAAGTAAATTTTCGAGCAAATTTTTGCAATTTTTTTACACTTTCACACACAAAAATTGCCAAAATCGCCTGCAAAACAGCACTTTTTAGCTGTATTTCAGCCCAAATTAGCGATTTTTAGGCCAAAAATTGCGATTTTTCTCGATTTTTGAGCGTTTTTTATAGAGTGCGAACTGGTATTGGGTATTGGGTATTGGGTGTATTGGGGTGTTTTCAAGGTATTGGGTATTGGGGTTTTTACCCCCAATACCCAATACTAATTGGGACACGTAAAAATATGGAAAAATCGATGTTGACCTGAAAATTTGACCAGAAAAAATCGAAAAAGCTAGTCGATGATTCGGTTTAGGAAGCTGTTTTCGCGTTAAGGAGCCGTCCATAAACGACGTCGTTCCAAAATCCCGATTTTTCGGAGCCCCCTCCCCCGAAAATCTAAAATAAAAATGGTGACATTTCTAATGTCACCATAATGTACCAGTACCGCACCCATGGCTATTGCGGTGGTGCACACAATTTCCGGCCGAACTAGGAAAAAATTCGCCAGAAGAAACACGACTGAATTGCGAAACATTAAGTACCAAAACTGTTAATTCTGCAAAGTTTACGCCCAAGATGACTTCTAAATGCTTTCTGAAAAGCTAATTTTTCAAAATTTTCTCGCACTGCTTGGGCAGCGGCCCAACCAGCCCTTAAAAATTTTAATTGCAGTGCAAAAAATTTTGTGTACGCAACTGGAATGTACCTGTCCAGTGAAATTGCAATTTTTGGACCAGCTAGCTACGCAAGTATTGGGTATTGGGGTATTGGGGGTCTCAGGTATTGGTATTGGGGTATTGGGTTTTTTAGGTATTGTTCGCACTCTAGTTTTTTAGTGCGCCCCCCCCTCCCCAAAAATTTTGGCCCAGACCCCCCCGGCCGGCGCCAGACCCCCAACCCCCCTCCCCCATCGGCGGATGACCTGTTACATGTATGGGGGAGGGTTCCTAAAAAAAAGTCCAAAAAACGCCTATTTTGCCTTAAATAAGCGAAAATTCCCCCCCCGGGAGGGGGGTGTGGCCGGCCGAGGGGGTGGAATCGGCCAGCGAGGGGAGGGAGTAAACCCCCTTTTTTAGCCCCCCCCCGTGGCCCATGTATGTTTTTGACGATTTTGCGATTTTTGAGCGTTTTTAGTGCGCAACTCCACTCCCAAAATTTGGACTCAGACCACCGAACCCGCTCCCCCTTCGGCGAAAAAATGGCTAAAATCTGTAGCAGACTAAAATCAACAAAAATCAGTTTCAACTACGACAAAATTGGCAATGGCATGCTTTTCAGTACAGCAGCAAGCAGGTGTGAATTTTCAACCAATTATAAGCTTTCTGTTCGGTTGTTAAGTTAGTTTCTTCTGCCTTTTTAGCAGTTGTATCAGGCGGTACAGATACCGCAGAATAATCTGATCTGCAAACTAACAAAAAACTGTAATTTAGAAGTTCTGGCCTAATTACAACTTTTACGATCTCGCTGGCTCCAATTTGTCCGGTGATTAACTAGACATCACTGTATGCAGAAGTTAAACAATCGAAAGGCTTGCGCTGCATAGGACAATCCAATAGAAACTTACCAACAACTTTAATCACTTGAGCCACCCAGAACACACCGCCAATGGCTTGGGAGTAGTGAAAGTAGTCCTTATTAGGAACTTCTACCTGAACAACACAGACCATTCAGAGAGCGACCGGAAAGAAACGCTCGGGATAGGTGACAGCTCTACACAACCAAACCAAAGTATGCATGCATGTGCATGGTCAGCCAGACTCTTCTGCGTAGCTGCCTGCGAATTACGCTATAAAATCAAATCATTTCGAATTAGAGATTCACTATTCAATTCACCCAATAAAAACGAGTTTTCAAGGAAACATCGGTCGAAAAATCGAATTTTAAAGGATAATTTGGAGTCCAGTAAATAGCAGTGGTAAAAAAGGTCTGGGAAAGCCTCCAGTTGCGTTTACCTAGTACACTCTGGGACTCAACGCCGTTTATGCTACTGGCACCATATATGGTACCCTTACCTAGCGATCGACCGGAATTCCGGTTCCGGTGCTGAAGGGTTCCGGAACCGGAACTTTTTGACTGTCCGCCCTTTTTGGAAGCAAACCTGCTAAATTCCATGCAATAACGCTAAACACTATTAATAAATCACCTGAAAAGTTTGTTTTAGGCAACAATTTTGATTGCTATCACTATTTTTTCTCAGAAGTGCACATACATGGGCATGGGTAGGAAAAATCCGGAGAGGGGGTAGGGGGGGTGGAGACCTCGGGGGGGGGGGGGGACCCCCCGAAAAAAGGCAAAAAAAATCCGCCTATTTTGCCTTAAATAAGCGAAAATTTCCTCCCTCCGGGAGGGGGGTGGGTGGGCGAGGGGGAGGGGTATACCCCCTTACCCCCCCGGCCCATGTATGGAAGTGCACACAGTGTCGATAAATTACAACAGCCCAAATGGTGCTTAAGAATTACAGTAGTTTCAGATGGAAAATTTCAGTTGTTTCCATATTTTAAAGCCGAAATTTAAAAAAAAACAGAGGACTTAAAAGAGATAGCGCCCCAAATAAAAAAACGCAAAAACAGCGAGGGTGTATGGAGGTCCTGTATGGTTAATGTAGGATTATCTGAAAAACCAGTAAACTAAAACAAAATTAACAGTCAGTCTCTGAACCGATCGAGTCTCATTCTTCAGACCCAAAATTGAAACTTTGGCGCAGGAAGTTGAAAGTTGGTGCACTGATACCCCTTGATGAGTTGTTAAACCACTGCAAAGGAATACCGAATTCGACGCTCCACGCTCGAGATATAAGCCCACAAAAATCGGCTCTCTTAACTATGGGACCAAAATTTCAAACTCGCATTTCTAACTTACCAGTTGGAGTTTGAAGTTGACAATTGTGGATTTTACATAACTTTTTGAGTACTTTCAGAATACGCAGTCCAAATTCGCTTTTGAGTAAAGAATTTTTTTCGACCTCCTTTGGCGCCCCATACCTCGTCTGCAACCCCCTCTAGTCATATCTTTTTATTTCAGATTATTGTTGAGCTGTCAATTAGCTACCTTTTGGTATAAAGCACGTCGAACCAGCTGCCCGCGTTTTTGAGAAATATGGCTTCAAAGTTGAAAAACCCCAGACTTTTGCATTATTTTTTGTGCATAAAATTTTATATTATATTTAATATTTTTCATAAAACGCGGGCAGCTGGCTCGACGTACTTTATACCAAAAGGTAGCTAATTGATAGCGCTACAACAATCTGAAATAAAAAGATATGATTAGGGGGTTCCAGACGAGCTATGGGGCGCCAAATGAGGTCAAAAAATTTTTTTACTCAAAAGCGAAATTGGACTACGTAATCTTAAAGTACTCAAAAAGTTGTGAAAAAACTATAATTTTTAACTTCATACTCTAACTGGTAGTTGAAATAGAGTTGGAAATTTTGTGCACAAAAAATAATGCAAAAATTCGGGGTTTTTCATATTTGAAGCAATATTTCTCAAAAACGCGGGCAGCTGGTTCGACGTACTTTATAGCAAAAGGTAGCTAATTGATAGCGCTATAATAATCTGAAATAAAAAGATATGACTAGGGGGGTTGCAGACGAGGTATGGGGCGCCAAAGGAGGTCGAAAAAAATTCTTTACTCAAAAGCGAAATTGGACTGCGTATTCTGAAAGTACTCAAAAAGTTGTGCAACAACTGTAATTTTTAACTTCATACTCTAACTGGTAGGTTAGAAATCAGAGTTGGAAATTTTGTGCACAAAAAATAATGCAAAAATTCGGGGTTTTTCATATTTGAAGCAATATTTCTCAAAAACGCGGGCAGCTGGTTCGACGTACTTTATAGCAAAAGGTAGCTAATTGATAGCGCTACAATAATCTGAAATAAAAAGATATGACTAGGGGGGCTTCCAGACGAGCTATGGGGCGCCAAATGAGGCCGAAAAAAAATTTTTTCCTCAAAAGTGAAATTGGACTACGTATTCTTAAAGTACTCAAAAAGTTATGTAAAATCCACAATTTTCAACTTCAAACTCCAACTGGTAAGTTAGAAATGCGAGTTTGAAATTTTGGTCCCATAGTTAAGAGAGCCGATTTTCGTGGGCTTATATCTCGAGCGTGGAGCGTCGAATTCGGTATTCCTTTGCAGTGGTTTAACAACTCATCAAGGGGTATCAGTGCACCAACTTTCAACTTCCTGCGCCAAAGTTTCAATTTTGGGTCTGAATAGGGCAAAGGGGCAAAACTCGATCAGTTCAGAGACTGACTCTTAAGCTAAATAAGTTTTTTGGTGCTTAAACAGTACGTAAACACTACTTGGACATGTAAAAGAGTAATGTTTCATGGCAGTTTTAACTTTAGCAAAGCACTCTGTAACTGTCTTGTGCAGTTTTCAGCTAGAATTTTTAGTTCTGAGAGCAATTTCGAATTTTTAGCCTCGGCTGAGAAGTTCCGGTTACGGCCGGAACTGGGGTAGTTCCGGTCCGCTTCCGGTCGATCGCTACCCTACCCATAGCCATGAGTGCCGGTACCATTATGGTACCGCTACACTCCCCTATAGTACGAAATCTGAACGTGGGGTACTATACAGTACTGGTACAGGTACCAATTCCAAGGTATGGGTGCCATATGGTACGACCACAGTGGCCGAACGTAGGGGTACCATATGGTACGGGCCATATATGGCGTTGGTACCGTACATGGTGCCGCTAGCCTAGCTACCGGTGCCATAAACGGTGTTAAGTGCCAGAGTGTAGCAAGTAGAGCTGCCCCAACAGCTGCGAAAGCAAGCAGCACCTTGAGTCCGGGTCTGAGGTGGTGAAAGATATCGTTGAGCGGGGCCGATTTAAACTTCTCCACAGGCAGTGTGTTGAAGTCGTCTCTGTCCAAGTAATCCCTCCAATCGTAGCTGTTGGTGCGGTCGTAATCAGAGCCGCCCGATTCGGCTAGCGGCGCAGACAGTTTGTATTTATCAAAGACACCTTTGTCCGGCTGCATTCCTTTCACTACGGCCATTGGTCGAGCAGGCTCCTTTAGCATCACCCCACTAACAAACTACCAGGCTGCTTCTGCAAATAGCTGAACGGCATGTAGAATAAACAATTATGGCTATAGAATGTCTGTGAAAGAAAGAATAGTGTCGCGCGGGTGTCAGATGCATTTTGCGAGAAAGCCAACTTCGAAGGGGCAAGCAGGGTCATCTCACAGATCTGGCTGATATTAATATCTGTTAAAATAGAGCACAGTCAAAGACCAACGATGGATGCCCGGCCACCAGCAACCCCCTGGAACCGGAGCTACACACCCTCAAAGTTGGGTCGGCAGGGATTTTCGGCATACGTGTAACAGGTCATCCGCCGATGGGGGAGGGGGGTTGGGGGGGGGTCTGGCGCCGGCCGGGGGGGTCTGAGCCAAAATTTTGGGAGGGGGGTAGGGCACAAAAAAACGCTCAAAAATCGAAAAAAATCGCTAATTTGGGCTGAAATACAGTTAAAAAGTGCTGTTTTTCAGGCGATTTTGGCAATATTTTTGTGTCTGAAATTGTAAAAAATTGCAAAAATTTGCTCAAAAATTCACTTGCCAGAAAAATAGGAGGGGGGTCGGCGAAATCGTCTCGGGAGGGGGCTGTCCGGGGGGGGGGGGGGTCAGGCCTAAGTCGGGTGGGGTTCGGTCTCATTTTCTGGTGTCTGACAGTCTCCATTCAAACGATCACCCTTCATTCGTTTTTAAGCTAGGATCCCCACTCACATATGGTTTTGCAGCCGTTCCAATGGCCTTTCAGATTCTGCTACTCCCATTTCCAGATCTTAACCGGTTAGCTAGCCGAAAATCCCTGCCGACCCAACTTTGAGGGGGTGCAGCTCCGGTTCCAGGGGTTGCTGGTGGCCGGGCATGCACCGTTGGTATTCGATTGAGCTCTATTTTAACAGATATTAATATAAGCCAGATCCGTGAGATGACCCTGCTTGCCCCTTCGAAGCTGACTTTCTCACAAAATGCATCTAAGTGTTCTACGCAGTCTAATAATAAGCTGAATAAAGGAGAACATTGATCTCTGTTGAACAAACAACTAATAAATTGATTCGTTCAAAACAGCTACATTGCTGTAGAAGCGTTTGTAAGCCAGTGCCAGCCAACCGATTGAAAGGTGAGAAGGTAGTATAGTAGTAAGCGCGGTTGGCTAGCATATTGCACGTGTAGGTAACGAAAGAAAGAAAGAGCAGCCGGTTGTAGCGCTACTTCACGCAACCAATATTACAGCTGGCACGGTAATGCACATGGCCGCCACACAACCAGCTACGCAAATCAGCTTTTCTTAAATAGCCATCGAGACTGGGGGGCGTCTGAGAAAAAGACAGCTAGTGCAAAAAGCTCGGAACCTACGTACTAGCACAGAAAACTCGTTTTTGAAATAGCTCTTCAAGAACTGTCTTAGATTTCTCATAGAAATATAACTGTACCACAAACATACATTTAACAGCTTCGGGCTGACCTGGGGGAGGGGGGTTATTTCTCAGGTGGGGGATCGAGGGAGTTTCGCCCAGAAGTGGGTCCAAATTCTTAAACAGTTCCACAACGCCTGAAATGCGTTTTTAGCCCGTTTTTTAGTAACGAAGCTAAAAATCGCTGTTTCTAGCTGCCAAATAGCGTTTTAAAGCTAAAAACAAGCCAAAAGGGCTTACAACAAACTCGATTTCCCTTAAAAATCAGCAGTGGAAACGCCAAATTCGGTTTACAAAATCTTTTCAAGCGAATTTTAGGCTAAAAATTAGTGATTTCTGAGCAGCCACTACTGGTACTTGAATTTTTGGGTCGGGGGGGGGGGGGGGGGGGGGCGGTTCCTTAACTTGTCTCGGGGGGAGGGAGTTTGGCCTTTTTAGGGCGGTAACCCACCTCAACCACCCTAGTACATGTATGTATGACCACAAATCACTGGCAACGAAAAGTCCAGACATATTTTAACTGAAAATGAGTACAAAATTGAAAATTTCGAGCTCAGAATTAGGGACGCAACCGCATACAGCCGTATTTTTTTGGGATGCGGTAGTTTTGGAACCGCAAGATAAAATTTAACTTCGCTCAATTTCATGATGCTGAAAGATTGCCAAATAGAGCAAGATTTTGTATAATAATGCTTGGACATGACATTTTCGACCACATTTGATGATTAGTTTATAGAAATTGAACCGAAAACTTTTTGAGTTGAAATGTTCAACTCAATCTTTTTGTGTACACCCTCATTACTAACAAAATGCTTTGTGCGCTATTGAACCAAATAGAATTCTATACATTCATCTAAGACTACAAGGAGCCCCCACAAAACACAAAAAAACTGTTTCGGGTTAGCTTATCCTAGAAAAACGATAATCTCCAATTGGTTTATAATCTATATTGAATTGCTACTACGTATAATTCCTATACATGCAACAAAGACGAAAAAACTTACAAACAACTCGGCCACCGGGCAATAAAAGCAGATAATACAGAACGTAGCTTGATATTCGACAAGCGGTTGGAATTAATTAGGCAGAGCTGTGTCAAAACTTTATACAGTCACCAGCGATCGTATTCAATCAATAGCCCAGAATTCAAAACGTACAACAAAGTTCACCCTTGCTTAGTAGCAGCCAACTAGCTTAGCTATAAGCGAAGAAAGTCAAACGGCTCTTCGCATTTATCCTGCACGTTGCTAGGAGCTCTAGCCGGCTCGGCACGTTATTATAATTATTATTATAGCACCGACACGTACGCAAACACCTGACAGTCAGTCTGTCAGACAGTCACACCACACAGCAACGGTACTATTAGTGGAGGGAAGACAAAAATATATGTGGCGGACATACGAACGACCCACCACATATCTGCTGTTACCTACCCTTAAAATTTTAGAATCATCGTCCGCCCACTCAAACTCCTTCAACCAGCTCAATACCAACCTGCACCATACTACGCCAGGCTTAAAGACAGACGAGGGCTAGCTTTTCTATTCTTGGTTTGGATGTAGAATCTTAAAAACCTGAGCACGCCCTACGCTCACAGACGTGGAGCTAAATCGCGGACCAGGTGGGTTGGGTACCAGCTTTTATTTTGAAAACGTTCGGAGGGCCTGTTTTCCAAAATTAAAAGAACCCCTAGATACGCATCAGAATGCATTATAGGCTACGCACCGAGGAGGCCCTGTGTTCCAAAACAAAAACCGCACCGGGTCGCGATCTAGCTGAACGTGGCTCAGAGGACATGTAAGCCAAAGAGAAAGGTTTATAAAAAGTTTATTACATTGTCAGTTTTTTTGTCTGGGAACGTCTCTTTTTTGGCAAGTAATTCGGCATAGTTTTCGTAAAAGAAGCTATTTAGGTTAGCACAGTATTTTTCTAAACAAATTTTAACCTAGAGTATTTTCAATACAAATTTGAAAAATATTCCTGAGGGGAGCAACCCGCCTTAGCCCCTGTCTACAAAAAACTCTAATAATAATGCCAATCTAACAATCATAACCCAATCGCAGTGAATACAGAAATAAGGCAACCAGCAAAGATTAGCGGCGATTCAATTTCAGGCCAACCGCCGCGGTCACAATCATAAGTAGAGAATATTAAAGAGAACAACTACACTCGAAAGACACAAATCAGCCGACTGAGAAGGTTTAGAAGCTCGACCAATCAGAGGTCGGTGTCAGCAGTGCGGAAGAGGTCTTTACAGTAGGGCATCATTTTCTGACCGCAACTGTAGAAACAGAACGACCAGACGAAGACCGGCACACAAGCAAGAAAGATTGCCGAAAAGAGTAGCAGACGAAATACCGACAGAACTCCCGACCTGAAATTTTAATCACTTGCGTTTAGGGGTGAGAAAATTGGAGTGAACTAAACAAATCGTGGAGAAACTACAATCATACATATGGGCCGGAAAAGGGATTCGATCCAGCCGGGGGTAGTCAAAATCCGAAAATGTGATGTGTTTGTTGCAGGTACAAATTTCGGGCGGGAAACTTGCATTGTTGGCCAAATTTTTTTGGTAAAAAGCCAATTTGCGACAAAAGTGCCCAAAAAACCAGTTTTCTAACAAAACTTAAGAGTAAAAATCAAATTTTTTAGATGAAAATTCGCGCAAATTGGGGGTTCAAGGCGTAGTTGCGAAAAATGATTTCTGAGGCTTAAAACCTAATTAGATAAGACCAGAATCGGGCCAGCATTTCGGCTGAGGGGTGACATGACAACTTTTCAAATCGCGAGGGGTTAGCGGCGGCTAATGGGGGTTGTGAGGAAGGTAAGACAAAAAGTTCGATTTTTGGATAAAATCAAGGTTATTTGGCTTAATAAGTTATAATAAGGTATGCTGACTGAGCTCATTTATAATACCTTTTACTTTTTCGTAATTTTCTATACAAAATTCTTCCAAAAAGTTCTGAGGGGGTAGGTCGGAGCCTGAAGGGGGTCAACCCTCTTCAGACCGCTTTTGCCCATCCATATGTGGGTAGGAGGCTTCCTAAGCTTCTGAAAGCGTTTCGCCTAATTATATTTTTGTCCTCCTGGGACCCATACGGACACGTACATTTTGCATTTTCATATAAAAAAGACTGTAAAATAGGCTATTTTCCAGCTGACTGACATATTGATTTAAACATTACCTTTCTGGGACTGGGGCGGGGAGCAAATCATACATGAGCCGGGGGAGTTTGGGTGGGTTGACCCTCCCGCTCGGCCGACCATACTCCCCTCCCGGAGGAAAAAGGTTTTCGCTTTCCAAAACAAAATAGGCGTTTTTTTAGATTTTCTTGGGACCCCCATGACGTCCGCAGCCAGAGCAGCTCCGGATTTTTCCGGCCCATGTTTGGAAGAAATCTTACTTATTCTTAGCTGTCAAGCGACACAGCACCGCCCAGATAACGACCAAGGCCAGAAAACCGACTTCACTGAAAACAAGCAACCTTAATTAAAATCTTACAGAACAGCAGAGGCGGTCAATTATTAATACAGAACAGAACCCGGGGGAGCGCAGATGCACAGACAGACTGCCTGAGC
The DNA here is from genome assembly GCA_030248155.1 of Sabatieria punctata. Lineage (NCBI taxonomy): Eukaryota > Metazoa > Nematoda > Chromadorea > Araeolaimida > Comesomatidae > Sabatieria > Sabatieria punctata. The sequence continues at coordinate 35,405 of JASANB010007604.1, read as the reverse complement.
TCGGCTAATAAGAACGGACTAAAAAGCCGTCGCCATGTTCTGCTGGCAAAACCCGGTGCTGTAGTGACCGAGCGCAAGTCCCCATAATTTTACAGACTGATAAAAACCGAACGTCACTTCTTTAGCGCAGCAGGGAAAAACCTGTTTAGAGGAGCAAAAAGCAGACTGCCTATTGTTATTGCGTCTTCTAACTCGCCACTGTTAATAAAATACAGTCTATCGATGTAATTGTCTCAAAATTGGGGCGCTCGCTAACATTGCACGCACTGGCGTTCAGGTAACATGGGGTCTGGGAATTGACCCCTACCGATTACAACCAGACCCCACAGACGAAACGATTTTCCACCTTCCGGAGACAGTTTAGGGACCCCGGAATCCAAAAATACAAGCAATGTAGTAGCGGCTCCATTCAGTACTAACAAAATTGCCTAAGAAATCACTAATTTTTAGCTTACAATTCGCTTGAAATGCCTGTGCAAACCTTTGGCGTTTCCACTGCTGACATTCAAGAGAAATCGGTATCTTTGAAGCCCTTTCTGTCATTTTTTGATTGTTTTTTAGCTCAAAAATGCTATTTAGCAGCTTGAAATAGCGATTTTTAGCCTCCTTACTTAAGCAAACCTGCTAAAAGCGCATTTGCAGGCAGTTGGAGCTTTTTTAAATTTTGGACCCCCATCCGGGAGAAACGCCCCTCGACCCCCAATTGCCGGAAAACCCGACCCCCAGACCGGCCCGGATGTGTTACATGCACGGGGAACAATTCTAAAAATCGCTTAAAAGTCGCTGAAGTTGGGGTTAAAAATCGGTAAAAACGCAAATTTGAACTCAAAAACAGTTTTTTAAACACGGAATTTGAGTAATTTCCTGGCTGAAATTGTAAAAAAGTGGCGAAAAAATACTACAAAGAAAAATCGTCATCGGGACTTAAGAGTAGATTGCTTACTTGGGGGCATGCGACCCAAAATATCCTACAATTTTCCGCTCAATATGCCAAAAATACAGCAGAACACGGATAATTAACCGTCGACTTCAGCAATTTGTCTACCAAAAACTGCAACCTTACAGAAACCTTGGTCAAAATTACTTTACAAAAAACGCGGCACTACCACAATGGGGTAATAAGCCTGGCGGTAACGAGTGAAAGGAGAGTTTGCTAACGAACAGGTAACTAGACAGAGCCAGAGGGCGTAGCGAGCGGAGGGAGGAAGAGGTTCAGTTAAATATTTAACGAATCAATATAGAGAGCGAGTCCAATTAAACAAATGGTTATAACTGACCGGCCCTCCATCAAATCTGTGGGGTGGGCTATGTAGGAGGTGGCCACATCGTGTACCACCCAGACCGACAGAAGCAGGTAGTTGGACCCAAAGACTATTATGACGGCGGCCAGGTAGCGCCACAGATGGGAGTCCACCACGCAGGGTTTGGCGGCCACACTGCCCGACATCAACGCACCCAGGTTGTAGGCCGGCTGAATTAATTAACTGCCACTAATAGAGCAGCTTAGTCTCAAGCTCTACTTACCACCCACATCCACCAGTCCGGATCTGACACCTGAAACAGTTAGTTTGGGTTGAAACTAACTGACCCAGGCCAGGATACAGCCAGGCTTTCTAAAAAGCCGTACATGGCAAAAGCCGCTTTATTATTTCTGAACCGCGCTTGTTGTTCTTGTTACTTTTTGTCTTTTGGGATTAGGAGTAGCCAACTGCTACAGAGCAGGAGAGAAGGTCCGGCAGCCTCCTTAACAACAACCCTCCCCTTTTGCTGTCGATGGGTGCAAGACAGCTAAGGTTCGGTCCCCATTTATCTACTTGCCACTGCTGACTTTCGACAGCCTGGGTTGGGCTTTGTGTCCGCTATTTCCCTCCCTACACGTCTACACAAACACAAACGTCGCTTCCACAGGTGCCGGGTTACCGTAAACTACCCATGGCCAAGGCGCAATTACGACCGGCAAAGTGCCACCGGCGGGTTGGTGTTAAGCGGCTGGCAGTTTGCCAGCAGCAGACCAAAGTCTAAATTGAGCAGTTGAGTTGGCAGTGATTTAGAAAGTTCAACTGCCACCCTGGTACCATATGTATATGTACCAAAAGTACCATATGGTACCGGTACCTAGGGTAGTGGTCAGACATGGGCTAGCATTTCGGCTGAGGGGGGGTAGAATTTCCAATTCCTGAGGGGGGGCTGAGGGGGGTAGGAGCGCCTGAGGGGGGGCTGAGGGGGTGGTAAGCCAAAAAGTCCGATTTTTGGCTAAAATCAAGGTTTTTTGGCTGATTTTTCATTAAAATACGTTAAAATAAGCTATTCTGAAGTCATTTACACCTAATCCAGGCATATTTTTATCATAATTTTCTATACAAAATTCTTCCAAAAAATTCCTGAGGGGGGGTAGCGGCCGGCTGAGGGGGGGGGTAGGTCAGAGCCTGAGGGGGGGCGAACCCCCCCGCAGCCCCCCCCCTTTGCCCATGTCTGGTAGTGGTACCATATATGGTACCGGCACCATATATGGCGGTTTGTGCCCATTTCCGACTTTCCCATTTCCGACTTTCCCATTTCCGACTTTCCCATTTCCGACTTTCCCATTTCCGACTTTCCCATTTCCGACTTTCCCATTTCCGACTTTCCCATTTCCGACTTTCCCATTTCCGACTTTCCCATTTCCGACTTTCCCATTTCCGACTTTCCCATTTCCGACTTTCCCATTTCCGACTTTCCCATTTCCGACTTTCCCAGTTGCGACTTTCCCATTTCCGACTTTCCCATTTCCGACTTTCCCATTTCCGACTTTCCCATTTCCGACTTTCCCATTTCCGACTTTCCCATTTCCGACTTTCCCATTTCCGACTTTCCCATTTCCGACTTTCCCATTTCCGACTTTCCCATTTCCGACTTTCCCATTTCCGACTTTCCCATTTCCGACTTTCCCATTTCCGACTTTCCCATTTCCGACTTTCCCATTTCCGACTTTCCCAGTTGCGACTTTCCCATTTCCGACTTTCCCATTTCCGACTTTCCCATTTCCGACTTTCCCATTTCCGACTTTCCCATTTCCGACTTTCCCATTTCCGACTTTCCCATTTCCGACTTTCCCATTTCCGACTTTCCCATTTCCGACTTTCCCATTTCCGACTTTCCCAGTTGCGACTTTCCCATTTCCGACTTTCCCATTTCCGACTTTCCCATTTCCGACTTTCCCATTTCCGACTTTCCCATTTCCGACTTTCCCATTTCCGACTTTCCCATTTCCGACTTTCCCATTTCCGACTTTCCCATTTCCGACTTTCCCAGTTGCGACGTTACCAGTTCCGACTAGAGATGCAACCGTAATCCGGTATTATCCGGTATATACCGGATAATCCGGTATTTTTTTGCTCTAAGACACTATCCGGTATCCGGTATATTTTGGATACCGGATACCGGATAATATCGGATAGCCAAAAATAGCATTTTCACGACAATTTTTCCAGTTTTCGAGCGTATTTTTGGTTTCGCATGCAGATTAGCACTATTTTCAGACTTAACTGCAGCCTGTTATCTAGAAAATATAGCTGATTGAACGTGATATCAGTCACATCAAATACATTTTTGGTCATATCCTGCCTTGAAAGCATCGAAAAAGTATATTTCTAGCCTGAAAATTACTGTACTTCCTTAAAGCTTGATCATCATTACTATCCGGTATTAACCGGTATCCGGTCTTCTGAAAAACTATCCGCTATCCGGTATTTTTCTTTACGGTTGCATCTCTAGTTCCGACTTTCCCAGTTCCGACATTCCCAGTTCCGACTTTTCCCAGTGCCGACTTTTCCCAGTTCCGACTTTCCTGAACCTAACCCCTAAGCCTAAGCCTGAGCCTCACCATTAAGTCTAAGCCTAAGTTTAAGCCTAAGCCTGAACCTAACCCCTAAGCTCTAAGTCTAAGCCCTAAGCCTGAACCTCACCCTAAGCCATAGCCTAAGCCTGAACCTAACATCTAAGCCTAAGCCTGAACCTAACCCTTAAGCCTAAGCCTAAACCTGAACCTCACTCTTATGTGTAAGCCTAAGTCTAAGCCTAAGCCTGAACCTAAGTCTAAGCCTGAACCTAACCCCTAAGCCTAACCTAAGCATGAACCTCAGCCTACTCATTGAGCATTACGTAGCTACATATTCTTGTATACCAGAGTATCTGTATAAAATATAGTGAATGCTATTATAAAGTCGGAACTGGGGAAGTCGGAACTGGGGAAGTCGGAACTGGGGAAGTCGGAACTGGGGAAGTCGGAACTTGGAAATATCGGAACTGGGAAAAGTCGGAACTGGGAACACGCCTATATGGCGCCCCCACGCTCGGCGACTGTGGTGGCACCCCCACGTTCGGCGACTGTGGTGGTACCATGTATGGTGTCGGTACCATAACCAGCGTTAAGTGCCTGACTGAATTATGTTCTGTAGCTTTGTCAGGTGGGCCTGTTTGGTCGAAAGGTAGAGGGCACTGTGATGTTTGTGGGCGGAATCGCATGATTTTTGGATATGGTAAATTTCATCGATCGGCGACCGCATGGCCCGTTTCCGTTACCACTACATTTAGCACCTGGCAGTTACCATGTACGGCTTCGATAAACAAGAAAATGACAGGTATCTGATTCAGATTGGGTACTGATTTTAAACAACTGTGACTTGCAACTAAGGTGAATTTAAAAATATAGTTGTTAGCATACCGCAATAACGTGTGCTTTATAGAGAAGCACCAAAGCTACTGCAACATTGAGAATTCTCCAGAGAGTTTCATGGCGCTTTATGTCCAAATATGGACGCAACCCATCGTCCGAACGTGCTGTTGGAGTCTTAACCATCTCCAGTGTTCTGCCAATAGCAAGCGACCTGTACAAAGTTACTTAAGAAAAACACTCAATTACGAGACTTATAGATTTGCACAAAAATGATAGAAAATGGCAAAAATATGCTGACTTTGAACTGAAAACTGAACAATTCCGTCTTTAAAACTGTACGCTATAAAAATGTAAAACCTTATAGAGCCGAAAATTCCAGCTAACACACTTCCCCCCGACCCAAAAATACAAGACTAGTAGCGGTTCCCAGTACTAACAAACTGGCTCAGAAATGGCTAATTTTTAGCCTAAAATTCGCTTGAAAAGCCTTTGGAAACCGAATTTGGCGTTTCCACTGCTGAAATTAAGAGAAATCGGTCAGTTTGGAAGCCCTTTTTCTCATTTTTTTGCTTGTTTTTAGCTCTAAAACGCTATTTGGCAGCTTAAAACAGCGATTTTTAGCGTCCTTACTAAAAAAAACGTGCTAAAAACGCATTTCCAGGCGTTTTTGGAGCCTTTTGAAATTTGGGACCACCCTCTGGGTAAACCCCCATCGACCCCCCACCTGAGGAAACCCCCCTCCCCCCAGGTCGGCCCCGAGCTGTTACATGTATGTCTCCAATCAGGGGTCTGGCCTAAGTCGGGTGAAGGAGAGACCTCCAGACCTCCCAGTTACATGTACATACTAATAGGTTATTTTCTGCGAAAAATTTGGCCATTGCGACGAAGTTGATAGTAAAAAGGTCAGTGAAAATGATTAAAATCAAAATTCCAGATTTCAAAACTGCTGTACAAACTAATAGAATAGGTAATGTATAATACAACATTATTATTTATTGAAGATTGTTGACTTAAGATAAAAATCATTCATGAAACAGGGCTGCGTCCACCCGACTTAGGGCAAACAACGCGAGCGCCCCCAGACGATTTTTGCCACCCCTCGATTTTTCATTATTCACCTCTACTCCAGAATAGGCGTTTTTGGCATGTGCTCAAATTTTGCAAATAGTGCGCACAGAAATTGTAAATGTTTAACAAATGTGACCGAATGTGGCATCGAACAACTGCTTTTGACTTCCAGATTATTTTTACACACCATACGGTATTATAATATTTATACGGTATCAAAAATGCTGCTAAAATGGCATACGGTATTTCTTTTCATACCGGTCCCATCCCTACTCCTAACAAAAGATACCCAAATTAATTAGGTCCACTTTTTTGCAAAAAAAGGCGCTACCGCAGGCGAAAGACAGGCGCATTACTGAAAAAACCAGGCAACATTTTCTGCTGGTTTATTTGTAGAATGCGAACAATACCTAAAAAACCCAATACCGCAATACCAATACCTGAGACCCCCAATACCCAATACTTGCGTAGCTGGGCCAAAAATTGCATTTCAGTGGACAGGTACATTCTAGTTGTGTACACAAGATTTTTGACACTGCAATTAAAATTCTTAAGAGGCTGGTTGGGCCGCTGCCGAAGCAGGGCGAGAAAATTTTGAAAAATTAGCCTTTCAGAAAGCAGCTAGAAGCCGTTTTAGGTGAAAAATTAGCAGAAATTAACAGTTTTGGTACTCAACATTTCGTAATTCAGTCGTGTTTCTTACTTCCGGCGATTTTTTCCTAACTCGGCCGGAAATTGTGTGCACCACCGCAATAGTCATGGGTACGGTACGGTGCTAGTACATTACGGTGACATTAGAAATGTCACCATTTTTATTTTAGATAAAAGAACCGAGAAAATAATTACTGGAGTGCGCTTAGAAAAGCGTACACTTTAGGAAATTCTACTAACGTTTAGTTGATAGACCGTCCATAAACGACGACATTCCAGAGGGGGGGGGGTCAGAATCAGAATCATTTTTATTGTGAACGATATGGCAGTAGAACCAGTCAAGCCCGTAGGCTACGTTCACAACATACACAAACACATAAAGTAAAGACGTACAATACGTACAAGCACACAAAACAACAACAAATACGTACTACATGCTGAAATGCGACGGTAGACGACACACCAGGAGGGGGAGGGGTTAGCAAAAAATGACTTCGCTTTTTTCGGAATTTTAGAGAACTTTGATTGTATTTATTTTCAATTTAAGTACTTACATTCTGTCAAACTTCTCTACAATGCAGAAAAGCTTCCCAGAGTGGTTGTAGGGATTTATTATTCTATTGATTGCGCAGTATGCTAACAAGAAAACTTGACAGTTCTGTATGTACATTGTACTGCACTTTTATCGGAAGCGGGTAAACCGAAAACGACGTCCGTAAAGGGGGAGGGGTTCCCTATAGTCCTTGCCAAAAAAGAGCGGACTGGCGGTTTTTTGCGAATAACTCCTTATGGGTGCATCGGAGCGCTTTTTGCCTCATAACCAAAGTTGTAGAGTGGCTCGAGCTCGGTACTCTAGTGCAACCTAATCTGCGCAACGCGCCATGGTAATGCTAATCTGCGCAACGGAAAAAATCAGCTTTTCCTGTAGTAGGGATGAACGCGAGTTTTTCAGTGTATTATAATCTACAGACCCCGGGGATTTCAAAAATGTATTCATATTTCTTCTAGGTGGAACGGTTCCAGAGTTATACACCATCAAATTTGGCCGAAAATGCTAAAAATGGCCATTTTTGGCGATTTTCACTTTTCTGGGAGCGGGATTGGAATAACTCAGGACCAACTCGGCCGAACAGGCTGAAATTCACATATATGGTGTAAAATTTAGTTTTACGTCGATTGAGACAGATAAGAACCCTGAAAAATTTACCCTGATGCCGTAATCCCGACTTTTTCAACTTTAGGTCATTTCAATTTTTCTTTGCTAGTATGTAGTAGTTTTAGTCCTCCACTGTGGTTAAAAATGTACTTTACAGGGTTTTGAATCGATTTCAGTCCATTCTGAGGCCATTCGGATACTGTAGTGTGTGGTCCTGGAACGAAAACTGCATTTTGTGAAATTATGTGGTTTCTGCAGCAAAGAAATGCCCTATAGAGGAGGAACTAAGGGTTTTCATGGTCAGGGAATCCATTGCTGACATAACTATAATCACTGGGATACTGTATTTTGAGGTTCCGACACGAAAAATGCTATTTTGCGTTTATGCATGCCTGGTGCAAGGAAACGCTCTATAAAGTAGACAATATAGGTTTTCAGGGGTGGGGAATCTATTTCTGACATAACCATCATTGCTGGGTTACTGTATTTTGAGGTCCCGACGAGAAAATTGTTATTTTTTGCTATTTGGGTGCTCATGTTGCAGGGGAAAGCTGGATAAAGTATGTAATCAAACTTATGAGTTTGTATATTAGTTAGAGGGACACAATATACAGTAATCAGTAACATACGATATGCCCTGAAATAATTCGTTGATGTCGTAAACGTATAGTGTTTGTCAATTCATCGTTTCCCCTGCAACATGAACACCCAAATAGCAAAAAATAACAATTTTCTCGTTGGGACCTCAAAATACAGTAACCCAGCAATGATGGTTATGTCAGAAATAGATTCCCCACCCCTGAAAACCTATATTGTCTACTTTATAGAGCGTTTCCTTGCACCAGGCATGCATAAACGCAAAATAACAATTTTCGTGTTGGGACCTCAAAATACAGTATCCCAGTAATTATAGTTATGTCAGCAATGGATTCCCTGACCATGAAAACCCTTAGTGCCTGCTCTATAGGTCATTTATTTGCCGCAGGAACAATGTAAATTAACAAAAAGTTATTTTCGTGCCAGGACCACATAGTACAGTACTCGAATGGCTTCAGAAAGCCGTGAGATCGACTCAAAACACTTTAAAGTACATTTTTAACCACAGTGGAGGACTTAAACTACTACATACTAGCAGAGAAAAATTCAAATGACCTAAAGTTGAAAAAATCGGGATTACGGTATCAGGGTCAATTTTTCAGGGTTCTTATCTGTCTCAATCGACGTAAAACTAAATTTTACACCATATATGTGAATTTCAGCCTGTTCGGCCGAGTTGGTCCAGAGTTATTCCAATCCCGCTCCCAGAAAAGTGAAAATCGCCAAAAATGGCCATTTTTAGCATTTTCGGCCAAATTTGATGGTGTATAGGCCTAACTCTGGAACCGTTCCACCTAGAAGAAATATGAATACATTTTTGAAATCCCCGAGGTCTGTAGATTATAATACACTGAAAAACTCGCGTTCATCCCTACTACAGGAAAAGCTGATTTTTTTCCGTTGCGCAGATTAGCATTACCATGGCGCGTTGCGCAGATTAGGTTGCACCAGAGTACCGAGCTCGAGCCACTCTACAACTTTGGTTATGAGGCAAAAAGCGCTCCGATGCACCCATAAGGAGTTATTCGCAAAAAACCGCCAGTCCGCTCTTTTTTGGCAAGGACTATAGAAACGACGCAAGGCGATTTTGGGGGGAGGGGGCTCCGAAATATCGGGATTGAGGAACGACGTCCCACTTTTTTGGCACTTATGTTTCAAATTTCAGTCAATTTGGTCAAAATTTGCGAAAATGGCAGCAAAAAGAAATGTTGTCATTTTTTGGGACACCCTGTAGTTTACGCACCGTTCGCACCAGCAGCGACCCCCATTGGGCGCCGATCTTTCAGAGCGGTGAATTTGCTTCGATCAGAGAACCGTTCTATTTCAGCTTGCATTAAATTACGCATTTTGGTGGAAAAGTAGCTGGGTGCATTAAATCTTTTAACGAGAAAGCATCAGTAAAAGAACAGAATGTGCAGAACAGAAACGGAAATTAACATTTGTTGAAGATAGTTCCGAATCAAATCTGCAGCCATGATTCAGTGCATAAAACACATTTGAATGAACAGTTGGGTGCTGATTTGTAACCGTAGCAATGCAGCAATACAGCAATGCAATGCTTAAGCAGCTACATTTGCACAGAACGGTCAAACATGCAAATACAACAAAAGCTGCTACGGTTACAAATCAGCGGCGTGTTCCGGTTTCCTCCGTTCCGGTTTCCTCCGTTCCGGTTTCCTCCGTTCCGGTTTCCTCCGTTCCGGTTTCCTCCATTCCGGTTTCCTCCGTTCCGGTTTCCTCCGCTAATTTTCCGGTTTCCTCCGTTTTGAAATTTTACTGTTTTGGTGCATATCTATTTCAAAAATTCAATTTTGAAGGCACTAACTATAAAATTAAATAATAATAAACTGTGTAACGCAAGATTTATGTTAACGTTGGGGTTTTTTTAGAAATTGTGCAAGAGTTATGCGGCACTTTGTCCCTTTGGCTTGTTTGTTGTCCTCTTAGTTGCATAATTGACAACGATTAAATGTTGATTGGCCGCCGATGCCCTCAGGCCGACACTAGTAAGGCAAGGCGACCTATCAAAACAAAGGATAATTAAGTAAGCCGGATGTACACATCTGACCGGGTCCCATTGTGCACTTTGGCTGTTTGTACCGGTTGACCTGAGTGCTGTTAGTGCGTATGGCCGAACTCGTTAGCTTAGTGCTTAGTGTCGTACCGCGGAAATAAAGTGTATGAGCAGGTGAACAGGCAGCTCAACACTCTGGCCACACAGGGTGTTCTTACTGCGAACGGATTAGTGCACGGTGTAGCCTATGCTTTGTCTGAACCCTTGAATATTGCATTGTAAGATAACCGCTGAAAAAACATCTAGCATGTATAGTCATTTGTGTAGTGTTATTGTGCATGTTTGTGTATTGCAGTACCGCCGAAACTAGTTTTTAGTTAGTGGTGTCGGCCTGAGGGCATCGGCGGCCAATCACCATTTAATCGTTGTCTAATATGCAACTAAGAGGACAAGAAACAAGCGAAAGCGACGAAGTGCGCATAACTCTTGCAATTTCTAAAGAACCCAACGTTAATACAGTCAATTATTATTCAAAGCTTGCGTTATACAGTTTATTGTTATTTAATTTTATAGCTAGTACATTTAAAATTGAATTTCTGAAATAGATATGCACCAAAACAGTGAAATTTCAAAACGGAGGAAACCGGAAAATTAACGGAGGAAACCGGAACGGAGGAAACCGGAATGGAGGAAACCGGAATGGAGGAAACCGGAACGGAGGAAACCGGAACAAACCACAAATCAGCACCAAACTGTTCATTCAAATGAGTTTTATGCACTGAATCATCCCCGAATGACCCCCGTCCGACGGGAAACGTTGCCATTTTTGCAATTTTGATCGTAGGCCAATGCGCCAACCGCCAAACGACGCAGCGTAACGACATCTACAGTTTCCATGCATCGCCATCGTTCTACGCCTTCCGGTGCCAACACTAGATGTCTGAGAGTGAAGCGGTCGAATTTGGCCGTTTTTGCCACTGACTCCTGAGTCGTTTTCAGGCCATAGTTCACTTCGCGGTTGACAGATTTAGCTGGTTCATGCACGAAAACACTCCTAGTTGAACGCAGAATGCTATTACGTAATTTTTGCACGCCCCCAAAGATTCGGTGTTACTTAGTAGCAGCTTTCTGGTCATTTAGTGCAATTGCTTTTTCTGTTATGCTTGCATCGCATTAGCTTCTTTCTGTTAGTTGTGGTGCATCTCCAGACAGTTGCTGTAGTGCAGTGCTTTTGTTGCTTAGTTTTCTTCTGATAGTACTCTCCCCAAGAATCTACACTACAACAGTGCTATAAACATGCTTTCAAAGCTGCCGTATCGGCGTTGGAAAAGATGCATTGGAAAAGCGAATTTACCGTATTATGCACCTTGTACATGTACTCTGTATAGGATCGGCTCTGGGAGAGGAAAGGTGTTTGATTGTTTCAAAACTCAGGGTAAGAATAACAAAAATCACCGAAACTTTACACACATCGCTAAACAGCTCAATTTTGTCAGGCAGAAACGTGTCATCTCGACACCTTTTCTGATTGACATTGTACCAAAATGGGAAATGATTGGCCGAAAAATTGGACCTGATGGGTTTCGCTGATGGGGCAACCATTAAACCAACAATCCAAATGTTTTTACTTCACGGCTGACACCAAGGACAAACTCTATATTGGTGATGCTGTCAGTGGTTCTGCTGCATTGTGTGTCCGGTCGAATTGTTATTTTGTTGTTGTAACTTTTTGTCCTTTCGGACTAGGAGTAGCCAACTGCTATAAAGCAGGAAGAGACAGAAGGTCCAGCAGCCTCCCCTTTTGGGTGGGTGGGTGCAAGACAGCGCCGGTTTGGTTCCCATTTATCTACTTGCCATTGTTGACTTTCGACGGCCTGGTAGTGTTTCCGATCAAATTTAAATTAAATAACAAAATTAAATTGTTTTGGCCAAAATCACCAAGTAAATAGCAATTTAATAACAAATTAAGTTTCTCGCGATGACTGTCAAACAAATTAAAATTAAATTAAATTTAGTAAAATTGGCCTAGAAATTTGATATGAATTTGATATAAATTTGCTTAGTTTCGCAGCTTCACTGCCAAAGTCTGGCTAGAAAACAACAAGTTCAGTCCAAAGATATCCTTGTTCATGCCTATAGCAAAGATATCAACTACATTAAATGCTATAATTTGTAGACCATTTGTTACCATCTGAAGAAAGTTCAACTCATTTTGGACTGACACGACTCAGGTTTTGAGCTGTTTCCTCGGGAATTGAGTATTGATTTTAGCAAATTTATATTTAATTCATAGCAAATAAGAAATTTGTATCAAATTATATTTAAGAATTTGGGTACCAAGCAAATAAAAAGCAAGTTAATTTCTTCTGAAGGCTGAGCAAGCAATTTAATAGTTATTTAATTTCAAAATAAATATACTCGGAAACACTACGGCCTGGGTTGGACTTTGTGTCGACTACTTCCCATCGTCTCAACAGGTTTCGAACCCACAGACACACCACTTCCATGGGTGCCAGGGCCGCCGTGACACACGTGATTATTTTCGCTTTTTACTTTTAAAATTATAATACAAGCTGATTTTCCAGCTACTTTTCCACCAAAACGCGTAATTCGTTAATGCAACCTGAAATAGAACGGTTCTCTGATCGATCTAAGCAAATTCACCGCTCCGAAAGATCGGCGCCCAAAATATCCGAAAGATAGGGGTCGCTGCTGGTGCGAACGGTGCGTAACGGCGCGTACGGTGCGTACGGTGCGTAAACTACTAACTGCCACTGAAAATGGTTCTTAGATTCGGAACCCCACCAAGGGACCATTGGACACCTCTCATGATTGTTGGAATGGAATGAAATGGAATGTATATTAGTAATTGGTCTAGTAATACAACAACAGCAAACTACATAGCTCAATGAAGTGGCAGGCTGGGCCGTTTGACCAGCTTCTATTGCTGTACTCATCAAAAATCCATTTAGTTCAACCATTGAAAATTTAGATGCAGCTGAATAACCTTTAATTAAAAAAATTCTAACTTAGTAAGCAGAAAAAGCGCCAAAGAAGTAGCAGAATGTCCAATGTCAACTGAACCGGCGAAAGCATCTGCACTAACAATCACCGACTGTGCAGAGAACTGGTGCTGGCAGGCAGTGATGAGCAAAAGTGCTACAGAACTACGATCGGGTATGAAATGGGATTGTAGGGTGACATTTTGATTTAACAGTCTACACTCAGACTCAGACGCATCAAACGGTGGGTAACATGGCTTGATCAGGTGATGGGATGGTTCTAACGTGGGCACATATATGCCTACTTCATTTGTATATGTATATGTATATTATACAAATGCACATTAGTTTGAAGTAACCAAGCATGTGTGGCACCAGAAAAACCTCGTTACGTTAGCCCTGAGCAGTAGGAATCGGTTTTATTAAGGGAAGCGCGTTTGCGCTTTCCCGGTGTAGTTATTGTTACCGCGGTCCATACTAAAAATTGTTTTCGTAGCATTCGAGGAGGGAGCAAATGCGCTTCTCTTATTATGTCGGAGTTTGACCAAATTTGAAAAAAAAGTGCCAAAAAAGGGTATTTTTTCGGCCATACTTTTTAGCGTAACTTTTGTGTTTGTGGACCGATTCCTCTAATATTTGCAGGCATTGTAATTTGAACCTTTTTCTATCTTTTGGTGAAGATTTGAGCGAAATTGGTTGATTCGTTTTCGAGCGCTGCTTTTTTGAAAAAATGCTCTCGAGAGGGGGGAGGCTGGCGAAAAAACAAAATGGTGGTTTTCGGCGTTTTTAAGGTACTTGTCGCGGTAAAATAGTAACGTGTTATACATCAAAAGTTTGCAAAAATTCTGAATTTGCTATTGGTGCAGTCGGTTTTAGGATATTGTTTTTCGTTTTTGAGTTAAAAATTTTTTTAATTTTTGAAAATTGCCAGTAAAACCAACTAATAGTTTAAAGGTCCCCATGGATCGGACCTGCTACGTTTTGTTAAGCAATGTGTGTAGTTTCATATTACGTGTGGTAGAATTGCATACTAATCCGGGATCAAAAGTTATGGCCGATTGAAGCACGAAAAATGGTCAAATTTTGGACACTTTTTTCGAATTTTTTTTACTTTTTGATTTTTGAAGCGGGGAAGAGGGTTGCGCGATCTGGGGAAGGTCTGGAGCTCTGGGACTTTTAGGTTTTGTTAAGGAATGATTGTAGTTTGAAACTAAGGGTCGTAGACGTTTTTTCGACTCCGGGATCAAAAGTTATGAAACATGGAAAAATAGTAAGAGTCGGTTTTTCTTGGTTATGAGACCCTGTGTTCAGGACATGATAATCTGGGTAAGAAGTTTTGCGATTTGGCTCAAAATTTGTGTCAGGATGTAAGGACACAATATAAACAAGATTTTAACATTTTTGGGCGAAAATTCGAAAAAAATTTTTTTTGGACTTTTTGCCATAATTAGCTCATAACTGTAGTAAAAGTAAACGTACAAAGGTGGGGACTGCATATTATGAATGAGAAAAGGCTGTTCTTTCCAACGGTACACAGCAAGCTGCGATCAAAAAGCTCTAAAGATATTTATGTCGGATTTTGGACAAAATTGAAGAAAATGCAAAAAAACGCTATTTTTTGGGCTATGCTTTTTAGCATAAGTTTTATATTTCTGGACCGATTGCTCTAATATTTGGAGACATTGTAGATTGAAGTTTTCTCTATCTTTGGGTGAAGATTTGAGTGAAATTCGGTCATTCGTTTTTGAGTACTTATCAATTGAAAAAATGCAGTCGAGGGGAGCTGAGGAAGAAAGAAAATGGTAGTTTTCGGTGTTTTTGAGATAATTTTCAGGGTTATATACAGTATAGATAAAAAAAATGTCCCATCGCTTTTTCGGCCTTCACTCAAACGTTTCGTTCTCAGTCACTTCTTAACCGATTTGGCTCAAATTTTCAGCAAAAGTTAACAACATGGTTGGCTAAATATTCTGCAAGTTTAGTGCCAAAATTCCGATTCATACTGGTTTTATGACCCGAAAACTAGGAATGAGGGTGGTCCACGCAAATTTATTTTTTTTCGGTAATACAAGGAGTACAGTCCTGAAACTTGCAGGAATGATTGATGTTGCTATTGGGCATAACATACTAAGCGGGCAGCCCTATAGTTCAAAGGGCACTAAAATGGGGGAATTTCAAAAACATGAGTGAAAATTCCATAGTTAAGAAATCTGCACCTTCTAGAATCAAAGCACTGAATCTGTTGTTAATCAACATAGATTGTAGCAGGAAGTTCGACAAATAAATGAACCTGATATTTAAGCTCTCTTCCACACCATAGTAACCATCCCTGCAGCGTTTTTTGAAAATTGAAAATCTTTAGAATCGTCATTTTGCCGGTTTTACGAAGAAAAGTCATATTTCGTCATGTTTTTGAAATTCCCCCATTTTAGTGCCCTTTGAGCTACAGGGCTGCCCGCTTAGTATGTTATGCCCAATAGCAACATCAATCATTCCTGCAAGTTTCAGGCCTGTACTCCTTGTATTACCGAAAAAAATTAAATTTGTGTGGACCACCCTCATTCCTAGTTTTCGGTCCATAAAACCAGTATGAGTCGGAATTTTGGCACCAAACTTGCAGAATATTTAGCCAACCATGTTGTTAATTTTTGCTGAAAATTTGAGCCAAATCGGTAAAGAAGTGACTGAGAACGAAACGTTTGAGTGAAGGCCGAAAACGCGATGGGACATTTTTTTGATCTATACTGTATAAAGGTGGTATACATCAAAGCTTTGCAGGTACTGTTGATTGGGTATACCGAACTCATACCGAAAAATGGGTATTTTTGCGAATAGCTACCCAATAAATACCTACCGATTCCAGGTATTTTAATAAATAACCATACCGGGTACACCGATTATTTTGGGAATACCTAGGTATTTGGGAATCGGTATTTTTGTCCAGCTTAGTGCAACTTTTATCTAAAATTCCTTATGATCACAATGTTTTCTTTGTAATTTTATATTTTTGGGCATGCAGAAACACATTCTCTTACGATATCCTTTCAAAATATCGAATTTGTGTGATTTTTAGTCCTTTGACCCTACTTCCTGTTCGACAGTTTTGTCGTTAGAAGCGTTGGTCTAGCTGTGGCTTATCTTCACACTGATCCTTAATAATCAAGTCTCTATGTACGCCGGCACAGTTGGTGTAGTGGTTTAGGCCGCATAGCCACTGTGCGCGATGTTGTGCGCTCATCCTCTATGTAGGCGCGGCAAGTTTCTTGCCGCAAAATCTTTGTCGTCGGCGCAAAGCTCCACCCAGGCCACCGAAAATGGGAACCGACTGGGTCTGCCGTTGCACCGAAGCCGCTCCACAGAGCATGCCGCGTTGGAGAAGAAGCTCTACGATGTCAGAAGCTGTCTGGAAACCAACTATGCTGGGAGCCCTCTGGCATATGGGGCACCGGCGGCGGTCGGGAGCTGTGAGAATCATGGCATCAACACGCCAGGCGCCCTCCTTGGCGCCCAGCAGCATGGCTAGGAGTGGCTGGCAGTAAAAGAAGGGCAACGTCCGAGATTACGAATCACTGGGGTAGCGCGAAATTGACTACGAGTCTGATCGTAGGCTGTAAGGCTCCAGCCCAATCGGATCGGATCGTTGCTATGTACTTGATTACAGTACATTCTCAAGCAACAGAATAGCCCGCATTTTGTCACTGCTCGTTTCGTTAGATCTCCATACTGTAAACTAGCAGGCCTTAAAACTACAGTACAATGGATTACTGTTGTTTGGTATTGGATTTCCCGTTTGTGTATGTGTATGTGTATGTGTATACACATTCACCTAATAATGTATATGGTAATTTGTGTATACACATTCAACAAAACATTGTGTATTTTTGTGTATATTTATGTATGTGTATTCTACTGAAAATGCAAATTTTTTGGGAGATTTTGAGCCAGAAATGCTATGAAAATCAAATCTCTCAATGTCTGCTGCTTGACACCTTGGATAGCTTTGAAAAGGGTGTACTTAGGCCATTTGAAAGCCTTATGAGGATATCTACTGTTTATTACTGCAGCAAAAATATCGAAATTTTACGATTCTGTTCGAAATTTTATCGATTTTTGCTGATCAAATACACATACACAAAAATACACATTTTGAGTGCTGTTTGTGTATGGTAATGTGTATCGGGATTTTCAATGTGTATGTGTATGTGTATGTGTATGTGTATACACATTGAAAAAACAATGTGTATTTTTGTGTATGGTAAATGTGTATGTGTATACACAAACAACAGTACAATGGATGCATTTCTCTTAGCCGAAATTATTTATTGAAACGAGTTTCACTCCAGTAAAACCAAAAATAATTTCAAAAAATTTATAAAAAATGTAAATCCCATCGATTTTGATGAATTTTCTAGCCTCTGACCTTGGAAATGAGTAATTCATGGCCTTCTAAATGGGAAATTCAGTGTTTTGACTTTGTAAAACATTTTTAGCAAATACCGAATAAATACCGGTATACCGGTATTTTTGCGAATACCTACCCATACCGAACCGATTCCTGGGTATGCCGAAAAATACCTACCCATACCGAACCGATTCCTGAAAATCCCATACCCAAACAACAGTATTTGCAGGCATTCCGAATTTTCTATTTGTGGAGTCCGTTTTTAGTTAAAAGGAAAACTATAAACAGGAGGATACAGTATTGGTTAACGAGATATTATAGCGATTGGAAACTACAGTATTAAGGGAAGCGCGTTTGCGCTTTTCAGTGTGGTTATTGGGTAGTGCGGCCCATACTAAATTGTTTTGGTAGTAGTGTTTCCGAGTAAATTTATTTTGAAATTAAATAACTATTAAATTGCTTGCTCAGCCTTCAGATGAAAATAACTTGCTATTAATTTGCTTGGTACCCAAATTCTGAAATTTAATTTGATACAAATTTGTTATTTGATATGAATTAAATATAAATTTGCTAAAATCAATACTCAATTCCTGAGGAAACAGCTCAAAACCTGGGTCGTGTCAGTCCAAAATGAGTTGACCTTTCTTTAGATGGTGACAAATGGTCTACAAATTAGCATTTAATGAGTCGATATCTTTGCTATCAGCATGAACAAGGTCATCTTTGGACTGAACTTGTTTTATAGCCAGACTTTGGTTAGTGAAGCTGCCGAACCAAGCAAATTTATATCAAATTCATATCAAATTTATATCAAATTTCTAGGCCAATTTTACGAAATTTAATATAATTTTAATTTGTCTGACAGTCATCGCGAGAAATTTAATTTGTTATTAAATTGCTATTTACTTGGTGATTTTGCCCAAAACAATTTAATTTTGTTATTTAATTTTAATTTGATCGGAAACACTATTTGGTAGCATTCGGGAAAGGAGCAAAACGGTTCCCTCATTATGTCGGAGTTTGGACAACATTGAGAAAATGCCAAAAAGAGTATTTTTTCGGCCATACTTTTTAGCATAACTTTTGTATCTGTATTTGTATCTAAAAATGGCCAAATTTTGGACATTTACTGTACTTCAATTTTGTTGAATTTTCAGTGGCAGGAATGTGTAAATGATATTACTTTAGTGCACCAGCCAATAGAAAACGTGTCACCAGCACCTAAATTGGCCGATCCACAAGCTCAAGAAATAGGGCGCCGAACGTGACATACATTTTTACTCAAAAGTTTCGGCTTTGCTGATGTTTCTAAGCGCATAGCAAGTAAATCGCTGGCTCAAATGTGTTCAGATGCACATTAATCGAAGCCTCTTGATCTGATCATCTCAAAAATACCGCCCACGTCTGATGCTTTATAACTGTTATCGGTCGAAATTCTGCAGACCTACTTTTAACCCTTCCGGTACTTGATCTGCCGGTGGCTGTTGTTCTAGCGGCTTGCCGTCAGCTAAGTCATCAACAACTTTTTATCACCACCGCACAGACAAATAAATAAGGTGGCAGATCGTAGGCGGCCCGTTGCAGACCCTGCTACACGCACGCACTGACTAGAGATAAGGCAGCAACTGGGCCATGCTGCGCGGGTAACGTAACTGGCAGCATAATTTACATGCGGCTGGGCGGCGGGCTACCTACGTACAGTGTATCACATCCTACGCTCTACGCCTAAATGTTAGGAGCTGCGGCTGGGTGTCCAGCTACAGACATACCAGTACCTTATGTTTACTGCCGTTTTTGGTCCCTTAAGTGGTCGAAAATCGAAATTTCGAGCACGATTTCAGATGCAGCATGACCTGGCGAATCGATGCTGTAGGTGTGCTCAACTGCAACAACACTGAAGAGCTGCTCATTCGGCACACTTGAAGCAGGAGGGCAGAGCAGACATGGGCTAGGATTTGGGCTGAAGGGCGGTAAATTTTCGAATCCTAAGGGGCACCGCCCGCTGATTAAAACCAAGGTTTGTTGGCTTATTTGTCATTAAAATAACTTAAAATATGCTATTCTGTCTGAGCGCATTTATCAGTAATGAGGGTGGGGCATCGGCCTGAGGGGGTCAACCTTTTCATTGAAGGGCTTCGGAAGGGCCACTACCTTTTCTGCGATTCTCTACTTAGTTCATTTCAGATCGCTGATTGCATCAATGCTTGACTGATAGGCAGCGACAGCAGTGTGTTTTTTCAAATTTTCAGATGTTCTTGCATAACTATAAATATCGATATCGAATACCATCGAATTACGATATCATAGGAACACTAATAAATGCATTCAGTAATCGATACATGGGCCAGAGAAATGGGGGATAAGTCGGGAAAAGTCGCCAAATGGTCGATAAGCCGCTGCGAACTCGTCTATTTTCCTAAAATTTCGCCCACATTCTCGGCAAGGGGGGTTGAACAAGTTACGGCATGTATTTACGTGCTATGCCATGCTTGAGTAAAATCTTTAAAATTGATTGGAAATTCAGTAGAAATGACATAGTCACCGAAAATGGCAGTAAACATAAGGTACTGGAAGGTTTAATAGTAGGTCTGCAGAATTTCGACCGATAACTAAAGCAATAAAGCATCAGACTGAGACATGGCTGGTAATTTTGAGATCATCAGATCAAGAGGCTTCGATTGATGTGCGTCTGAACACATTTGCTATGCGCTTAGAAACATCAGCAATGAAACTTGTGAGCAAAAATGCAAGTCATCTTCAGCGCCATATTTCTTGAGTTTGGATCGACCAATTTAGGTGCTGGTGGAAAGTTTTCTATTCTATGTGTCGAGATCTTTCATCCCTAACTTCACTGGTGCAAAAGTGATGGGTATTTTTCTAATGACCAAAAATTTTGTCTCTCTCTGTGACGAAAAACGTTCAAATTTGGCGCCAAAATTTTGGCTAGAACAAAGTTAGGCACACCACCCGGAAGCCCGTTGTCTCAGCTGCACAAAGCACGAAACCGCATCGCGATAGCTTCTGAAATGTGTGAATGACAGCTGATTAAACAGCGGCCGCAAAAAGTGGCCTGGGTCATATTTCGAGATTTGGCTTAGTTGCCACCCCTGGGCATAATCGAGAGCTCTGCGCTATGTCTGTTGGTGAAACAGGTTGCCCAGACCGTCCTGTTAGATTTACAGGGTGTTCTCCACTGTTGCCTATGTAAATGCAGGGATATCTCTGCAAAGTATCCCCTATCACAATAGTGGATATATGAATAAAGGTGTAGTTATTGGAGTCAGTATCCAAGATGTAAAGAACAGGATATCAACTTTTTAGCTCCAAAGCCCAACTAGCCAATAACTACACCCGCGCAAAGGCAATCGCCACGGCACTGCTGAATGCGTCTGAGTCGTGTGGATCTTGTGTTGCGCTTATGGCTTACTAACGCCAGTTGTTTTCTGTTCTATGGATCGATTCTAGGTCAAAATGCTATGGAATAAGGGTGCCGACCACCCCTAAAGCTGAGCTGGACTAGCAGTAGTCATGCCACATCAAACAGTTCTTTTTAGTTTTACACAGGCGTCATACGCTAGAATAAGCATGCAACATTCCAGTGGTTATAGCATTAAGACCAGAAAATCTCAATATCTAATATGTGAATAGCTCACACTCCCAATACAGAATACTTCATTAATAATGACAAATTGATGCTTAACTTGTACTGATTTTGGATTTTGGTTGATTGATGGAAAAACAGCTTTGTAAAGCTAATCATAAGTTCAATTTCAAAGATTGTCAGTATTGCACATTAGAGCAAAACATACGTAAAATTTGTGCCCAAAGTTTCAAAAGACAGGTTAAGTGTAACCTTTTGTATACTGTCATCACAGCTCAGCTGCTGTTTTGGTTTTGTGAGGTTTTGGGTATGAGCATGTCAATCTGTCCCCAGCTGATCAAAGTTACTTTACAGTAAGCAGAAACATCCACTGAAGCACGGATTTTCTTCTGGGCATTGGACGGACTTTGATTGTATGTATGCGCCAAACAAGAACTGTGAGATTTTTCTTGGCAAAACACCTGCAGGCAATGCAGAAACAGTTTCGCTCTCGAAACAGATGGGTTGCAGTGTGTTCAGGTTGCACTGCAGAAACTGGATAAATGTAGTGTAGAGCATCACAAAATTGGTCAGCTGAGACAGCAGTAGACAAATAGAGCGATTCTAGGTGTTCCAAATTGCTACCTCCGATTTGTTGGGATCACATGATCATCTTTGACCTGTATTTATGACTTACTTTGTGGTGTTTGTGGCAGTGGTTGCTGTTTGTTGTAGAGAATAATTAAACAGTAGAAATAGAAAAGTTTGTGCAGTTTATGCTTACAGATTTTCTAGACCTGAAAGGAGCCGTGCATAATAAACTGGTGTTCAAAAGTTCAAAATTTGGATCCCCACCGCTCCCAACATTGTTTACGTTTTCAGCATGACCGCCCTAAAAACTCCAAAGTATTTCGGTGACCCGCCTGAATTAAACTTGATACTGTCTCCATGAATGAAAATGTGCAATTTAAAATACATGTAGTATTGTATAAAAAAAGTAAAAGCTAGTAAGTAAGCAGTAAAAGCTATGAAAAAGAAAATTTTTAAATTTTTAACAGTAAACTACCATTTTAGCAGTTAGAAAGATGAACTGGGTCGAGTTTTCCTTGTAATATACATAGTTGCAACAAAATCTTCTTAGGCACCTAAAAAAACGTTGACGTTTTCAATGATACCAAACCCCACACCTGCAACGTTTTTCTGACGTTCAACCGATTACCCCAGCCCCTCTCTAAACGTTGTAGTTTATGGACAGCTCCAAATAAAGATGCACCTTGTCATTTGTACAGGCTAGCTGAGCCTGAAGCATGAGTGGAAATTGCGGAAACTCTGAGGGGCAGCGCTTGGGTGCTCTCTGAGATTTCAGGTTATCACCAACATTTGGCTCACTTGTAATCTGACCAGCTGATGAATTTTTCGGAAAATTTTTTCTTTTTTTAAATTATTCTTGTTAGTATACATTAAAACCATACATGGAAAAATCCGGAGGGGGAATGGAGACGTTGGGGGGTCCAGAAAAAAGGCAAAAAACGCCTATTTCGCCTTAAATATGCGAAAATTTTCTCCCTGCGGGGGCGGGGGGTGGGCGAGGGGGTATGGCCGGCCGAAGGGGTGGTTGGCCGGCGAGGGGAGGGGTATGCCTCCACACCCCCGGCCCATGTATGATTAAAAGAGGTCTTCCCCACCCAAAATTGGCCTGGATTGGGCCCTCTGCGATCATCGCCCCCACCAGCAAGAGCCGGGCCGGCTCTGCCCGTTTAGGATTTTCGGCACGCCTGGCCAGGATCAATTTTTGAGAGGCGGGCCGGGCCCGCCATGTGGGGCATGCACAGCAGAAATTTTAGAGCGAAATTAAAATTAAGCACAAAATAGACATACACACTCGTTTTTCTGTTTTAAAATGCTACTTTTGAAAGCTTAACTTTAATTTTAGCTTTCAATTTGAGAATTCAGACCAAATTTTCAAAACTTTAGTTAGACAAAGCAAAAACCAATGGGCCGGGCTGGATTTTGATGCCGGGCGGATATCCCTCTGCTGAAAGGCCTGCTGGGCCTGGCCGAGCCCAAAAAACGTGCCCATGGATGCTACCTTATTCCATGGTGGGGGGGGGGCATATGGACCTAGAATCGATCCATAGAACAGAAAACAACTGGCGTTAGTAAGCCATAAGCGCAACACAAGATCCACACGACTCAGACGCATTCAGCAGTGCCGTGGCGATTGCCTTTGCGCGGGTGTAGTTATTGGCTAGTTGGGCTTTGGAGCTAAAAAGTTGATATCCTGTTCTTTACATCTTGGATACTGACTCCAATAACTACACCTTTATTCATATATCCACTATTGTGATAGGGGATACTTTGCAGAGATTATGAAGTGCAACAGAATAATAAAAATCGCTCTTGTTCATTGCCAAAATCTGTTTTGACTTTGAGTGCAAATATCTCAGGAACTAAGCATCGTATCTTAATAAAATCTTCACCAATCTTTCAAGAATTAATTTATCTTTCATATAAAATAGGACTCACTGAAATCGGTTGAGATTTGCGGCTGCTACAGTAAAAAATCTGCTGGGTTGTTTTAATCTCTGTTGTTCACTGCCAAAATTTCTGTTTTGATTTTTAAAGCAATTATCTCAGGAACTAAGCAACGCATCTTAATAAAAGCTACACCAATCGTTCGAGAATTTATTTATCTTTCATTTAAAGCAGGATTCATTCAAATCGGTTGAGATTTGCGGTTGCTACAGCAAAAAATCTGCTGGGTTGTTTTTTTTGACACACCCTGTATATGTATATTGAATATTGCATCAGCAGTCCGTTTGTATATGCATATGTACATCCAAAACATTTGTATATATATACAAATTTGTATATGTATATTTGATTATACAAACCCACACTAGATGGCTCCCCCGACCCTGAAAACCTCAGTCTGATACCGTATTCGGCTCCTGAAGTGAGGTTGTCCAGCTCTGTCATACAAGATTGAGCAGTCCAAAAATAAGCATCCGCAACCGCAATCACTTTTTAGGTGTTCGCAAACGTCTACCATTACAAACACTGCTAATTCTGACATGCAAATTTGGAAAATTTGTGTTTAGAGACAAACCCGCTTTTCTTGAAGCTGTTCCACCCAGTGTGGTGCACTTTTTATCTAGGTAACTAGGTAACTCGGTATACCTAGCATTACCTAGTTAATATTCGCGAAAAGTACCTAGATTTACTTTACCTAGTTGCTTGTTACTCTATTTTACCTAGTTTTACTTTACCTAGCTTTAAATCCACATAACTAGGACTTCTAGGTAGAACAAGATTACCTAGTTTGATATTTTCAGTTTTACGTGGCTTTTTCAGTCATCAAACCTTCAAATTTCCGGCTTTCCCACAATTACAGTGGCCCAGAGCATGAATTTCTGACTTATTTGAACAATAAAATACAAATATTTACTTGAAATGTGTCATATTTCGTAAATTTTAACTCCACTAACTTAATCATTGTTCTATTGAAACAAAAATAATATTTTGACTTCATTTTTGAGCGTTTTAGGTTTACCTAGTATTACCTAGTTTTTCTGGGCTTTACCTAGTAATACTTTACCTAGTTTCTTAGCTGAGACCTACCTAGTATTACTTTACCTAGTTTTTAGGTGACAACTTTACCTAGTATTACTCTACCTAGTTTCAAATTTTCAAAATGCACCACACTGGTTCCACCCCTAATTGGAAGCCGAATTACGGTATTAGAGTTAGGTTTTTAGGGTCAGGAAGTGTCAGAATCGATTCCGAGGGTCATGAATACCCCATTCAATGTGCAGGACGTTTCAGCCAAATCCGTCGGTCTGCTGTGTTTTCCCTTTCTTTGTGAAATTTTCAACGTTCTTCGCGATTTTTGCAAGCTATGATCGGTCATATCTCCAGAATAGTTTGTCCAAGAAGCGTCATAAAAGCATCATAGGAGTCACCAAAGACTCTAGATTCGGATTCTGCTCTGCAGTCATCTCATATTCGTCGCAATTAGGGGAAAAGCTCATTTTTATGTCGCGCAAATTAATGTTCAGAGTAAACGTAGCGCAGATCAAGGTCCACCCCGGGCCGGAGCTCGACCTTGTCCGCAACTTTGGTCGTGAGTAGACCTAATTCGTAGTACTACAAACTACATATTTTCGGCGAT
Organism: Sabatieria punctata; assembly: GCA_030248155.1. Classification (NCBI taxonomy): domain Eukaryota; kingdom Metazoa; phylum Nematoda; class Chromadorea; order Araeolaimida; family Comesomatidae; genus Sabatieria; species Sabatieria punctata. The sequence goes on along the minus strand of JASANB010007604.1, from coordinate 10,110 downwards.
TATGACGTCATCAAGACTACAAATTAACTAAGACTACATATTATTTTGGCTGACTACAAATTGACTACAAACTACTTTTTCATAATTTGCGAATTTGTAGTCAATTTGTAGTCATTTTTCTTGGAAATTTTCCGGTTTTTTAATGTAATTTTATATAATTTGAGTCCCCAATCGGCCTTTGAGCTGTCTTGAGCTTATGATTAGCTTACCCAATACCAAGAACGAAGCTATTTTTTATGTAAAGTGTTAGAAAGATCGTTTTCCAATTTCCCCGCTTTTTACCCCTATAGATTTTCAAAGAAAGGTGACCACATGATTGACTTTTGCACATTCCTTCGTGTTTTTTCTTGTCATAGTTTTTAAAAAATATCTCATTCTATTTTTAAAAAGTACCATTGGAATTATTTAAAAATACCATATTCAGCATTGGAATTATATTAAACATTGAATTTCGTCTGTTTGTTTCCAGAAATATCTATTAGAAAAGGCGATTTTTTTCACAGAAAAAACAATTAACAAGCTTCCGGTTGTTATTTTTGCAAAGCATTTCTATGACTGATTGTTCAACTGGCAAAAATTTAATTTGCAGTAATATCGAATTTCTGACGTTTGGTAAACTGACTACAAATTGACTACAAATTAAGACTACATATTTTTTGAACCTGAATTTGACAACTACAAACTAAGACTACAAATTATTTTCGCGAAAATTTTTAACTACAAACTAAGACTACAAATTGAAATTCTCTGAGGAAATAGGTCTAGTCGTGAGGCCGAAGTAGCTCCAAGACCTCTTAGAAAGTTATTCGCAAAAAACCACCAGGTAGCTCATTTTTTGAACGGACTATAGAATAAAAAATTGATTTCAGTACCATACCATACCAAATCTATTTCAAAATAAGCAGGTTTATATTATATATCATGTAAAAAATTTGAATTTGGTAGGCATCCCTGCATGCAGATAGACAAGTCTTGAATCGTGGATTATCTTTCAAAAGCCGCTAATTTCGGTCAGAAATTAATTGCTCAATGTCACTTATAAGTTCTTTCTAATGGAGGACATTTTTGTAAGATGAGCTGTTCGAGTTGGCAATAAAAAGATACCTGGCCGTGTGCGTGGTTCGGCTTTATCTAATATTTGCACAACTGATCCACCCTAAAACTTCTCACAATGCATGCAAACGTCAGTACGTCTTTTATACAGTTTGTACGCGATAAAACTAAGAATTTATGAAAAGTCGTAAAACTTTATTTTACGGTACATAGAAGTCCCCCAACACTTGGAAGCTGCTGGTCTTCTGGCTAAAACCATGACCGACCAGAACTGGAAGTGGCAACTGTCCCTTTGGCTAGGTATGCTTTTACATAAATACAATATCTAAAAAATACCGTGTTTATCTGGTGTAAAAAACAGCATAGCCCTATTCTATTATCTCTCAACACTATCGAGAGCTTTTTGATATTTGAAGGCTTCTGTAGAATTGTTCTACAAGCTCGTTATACAGGTACAGAGTCCGCCAAAAAAAACAACCCCGCAGATTTTTCGCTGTAGCGAAAAACAAATTCTCAACAGATTTCAATGGATCTTGTTTTAAATGAAAGATATATGTATAAATTCTCCAAGCTTATTTCTGAGATATACGCCCTTAAAGACAAAACAGTGATTTTGGCAATGAACAAAATGGATTTTTATTATTCCGTTGCACTTCATAACAAAACGGATTCCTACTACTGCTGATGGATATTGGAGGCTTTATTGGAGAAACACAGGCTCGGTTTACTTCACCAGTAAAGTCTCGTTAGCCCTCAGCAGTAGGAATCTGTTTTATTGTGAAGTGCAACGGAATTGGTATTGTTCTTTACCAAAATCTGTTTTGAATTTGAGGCTAAATATCTCAGGATCTAAGCAGAGTACATTAATGAAAATTTCACCAATCTTTTAAGAATCTATTTACCTTTCATTTAAAAAAGGATTCATTCAAATCAGTTGAGATTTGCGGTTGCTACAGCAAAAAATCTACGGGCTTGTTTTTATTGGCGGACCCTGTAGAAAAGTGACGCTCAAATACAGGGTGTGTAAAAAAAAACAACCCAGCAGAGTTTTTGCTGTAGCAACCGCAAATCTCAACCGATTTCAATAAAAGATAAATAAATTCTTGAAAGACTGGTGAAGGCCCTATTAAGATACGATGCTTAGTTCCTGAGATATTTTCCATCAAACTCAAAACAGAGATTTTGGCAGTGAACAAGAGCGATTCCGTTGCACTTCACAACAAAACGGATTCCTACTGCTGAGGGGCAACAAGACTTTTACAAATGAAGTAATCAAGCATGTGTGGCACCAGAAAAACTTCGTTGCGTTAGCCCTGAGCAGTAGGAATCGGTTTTATTATGAAGTGCAACAGAATAATACAAATCGCTCTTGTTCATAGCCAAAATCTGTTTTGATTTTGAGTGCAAATATCTCAGGAACCAAGCATCATATCTTAATAACTTTCACCAAACTTTTACGTTCACCAAACTTTCAAGAATTAATTTATCTTCCATATAAAATAGGACTCACTGAAATCGGTTGAGATTTGCGGCTGCTACAGTGAAAAATCTGCTGGGTTGTTTTAATCTCTGTTGTGCACTGCTAAAATCTCTGTTTTGATTTTGAAAGCAATTATCTCAGGAACTAAGCAACGCATCTTAATAAAAGCTACAGCAGTCGTTCAAGAATTTATTTATCTTTCATTTAAAGCAGGATTCATTCAAATCGGTTGAGATTTGCGGTTGCTACAGCAAATAATCTGCTGGGTTGTTTTTTTTTGACACACCCTGTAGTTGGTTTAGTTGCGTGGTTTTGCCTTGGCTTCGTCAACAGTTCTACTCTTGGTTCGTTTGCCGACACAAACGATGGCTGGGTTAAAGCGGCTAAGATATTAGAGGCATCGATTGATGAATCGGTCGATCCTTGCGACAATTTCTATGAATTCTCCTGCCGCAACTGGTTGGCGAGCAATCCGCGTCCAGACTATTTGAATTCCACTGACACTCTAATACAGATCGCTATAGACATGGCCACAGATGTGGAGGAAGTCATGCAAAAAGTGGACGTACGTTTGCTATGCTTCTCTCATTTCTACAGTAGTCTAGCCTTGCCCATTGGTTGGTATTGGTACGTACAAGCTAGCTTTAGAAGTTTTTCTCTAGCAGCAAGGACGGACGGTACTACGTAAATGGGCGTATAGTATGAGTATGCCAGTACGCTACGCACTGAAACAGGAGAGGCTTTACTAGACAAACAGAACAATACAGTTAATACAGACTAGACGAGTGGGTATACACATTTCTTTCAGTATGTACGCAATTCCCAAAACAAGCGATAAGAAGGGTGAGGGCTCAGTGGCGCCTACTAGCCCAAGATTATGTCATAAACGGCGCCAGAAATATGAATTTTCTGCTTAAATAGTGTAAAACTTGTTCATTTCCAAGGGGGAGTGATGAAAGAGTTACACAGTATATATCACTCACTCGTCTACTCTGTTTGTCATTGTTTGATTGTGTAGCTTTCAATAAACTCTTCAATCCACATGAAATTTGTCCATCTTTATTTGGATAGGTACAAGAGACTGTTGATTGCTTTAGATAAACAACGCCATTCATGCCGTGAAGCAAGGAAAGATCGCATGGGACATGTGTATGAAGCCCCCACCTAACAATGTAGCAGACCGAGCGAAAGACCTAAAAGATATCTATGGTCTTGTGCAGACATATGGGGGCTGGCCGGCTTTGGATGCCAACTGGAAAGGTCCCATCGGAGGCAAGGATCTTGGCAAGGCAGAAGCTTTGATAGGTAGATTGCTGGGAACATACGGTACGCCGACCTTGCTCAGTGCGGTACTAATGCCTGACTGGGTAAATCCTCAAAAACCAGCCATGGTCATAATCGATGGTGGCACTCACAGCGGTTTCGAAGATGTTTTAGCCCAAATTCTTACGCTAATGGCGCAGGCGGCTAATCTGCCAGTGGACCAGACCAGATTTAAGGCTCAGGCACAGCAGATTGCTCAGTTCGAGGCGAGACTGTCAGGCGTAACCCCTTTCTATTACCCATTCAATATTCTGCGTCCTCCTCCTTACCATGCGTTCAGTGTAGCCGAAATTAAGAAGAAATGGTCCTACTTCGACTGGGAGGTGCTTCTCAAAAATGTGGCCAGCGGAAACGTGAACAAAACTCAACTGCTAACTGCTAACTACATACTACCTTATGATGAATACTTCGATGAGTTGAAAGCAGTTTTCACAGACACTGCCGACGCTACCATGCAAAACTTCCTTATTTGGCGACTTGTTCTGCAACACGCCCAATTCCTGCCGGGCATAAAGGAGTTGGCCATGCAGATCTTCATGACTGAGCAAAAAGCTAGCGCCGAAGTACCTCAAAATCTGCGTTGTGTAGCTAGTCCGAACGTCGGATCCGATGCTCCGACAATTGGAATGGCCATCAGTCGTCCGTTCGTAGACCAGTGGATCAAAGACCATCCGACAGACACAGCCAGTTCCGTTCAGAACATGACAGAAGGCATTTTGGCCAATTTCGAGCATATGCTTGGCGGCCTACAGTGGCTGAGCAAAGACTCGCTAGCGGAAGCCAAATCAAAAGTGACCAACCTAGCCAAGAACATCGCCTACCCTGCGTGGTTGGTCGACGACAAGCAACTGAATTCAAGATTCGCTGAACTGAACCTTCAACCCGACGATAGCGGTTTCACAGTGGGCTCAAAGGTTTTACGCTTCAGTGCCTGGAAAACAGTTACCCAAGTAAACGTTGCGGCAGATCGACACGATTACTACCAAAGTCCAATCACTGTCAACGCTTGGTATCAGTCGTTCCGCAACTCCATCACAATCCCTGCCGCCATCATTAGAAGTCCCATGTTCGACCCGACCATGCCGAAAGCGTTCAATTATGGAGCTCTCGGAACGATCGTGGCACACGAACTAACGCATGCATTCGACAACAATGGGGTGGAATGGGACGCGAAAGGCGCTAAAAGGAGGTGGATGGATGACTCCAGTTACGCGGGATTTGAACAAATGGCGCAGTGCGTAATTGACCAGTACTCTGATGTCTGTTTCTCAATGAACATTGACACCAACGGGGATCCAGTGGTTGGTCAGTGCACGCCGTCCACAGAGTGCAAGTGCATAATGGGTTCGTTTACGCAAGGAGAAAATATCGCTGACAACGGAGGTAGGTACTGACAAGTAAACATAGTTTAACCTATCGCAAATGAGAAAGAAAGAAAAGAAGGAAAGAAATTTTTACTTCCCAGACAATGTACATACAGTACGTACAGACAGTATCACAAGAAACTCTACAGTGCATATCTTAAGGTGGGTTCACATAGTCGGTCGGCGTCGGCAACGCGGCAACTCGGGAAATCGACCCCAATTTGAGTACACACATAAGCGTGCAGCAGTTCACATAGTCTGTAATGCGTCTGGAGCCGTTCCAGACGGCTAAAGACTTGCCGATGATTTGCCCAAATCCCAAATCGCCACGACGCGATTTACAACCTTTTATGGCCGCCAAGCGTTCCCGACCGATTAAACAGTGCGCTGAGCATGCGACCGGTTCACACAGGCGCGGTCGGTCGGGGATGGACAGGCGCTAATCACACAGCGGCACTGCTGACCAGAACACTTGAGCAGCTGTAGATAAACCGTTTTAAGCAAAAAGCAGATAGTCACTGCATGCATATTACTTTTCCCTGCGCTCTCTGTGAAATCGAGAGGCGAAAATCGAGCTGTCACCTTCTGAGCCAAAAGCAACGAAATCAAACTTGGGATTTTCCATTCAGAAAAATTTCGTAAATATGTCTCCGTAGATAAATACACAACACTGCCTCAGCTTTACGCCTGCGTTAGAGCTCATAGAACGGCCCATTTTGTCACCGGTACAGCGCAAATGACTCAAATGCCTGTGCTCACTAGACTTTTGGGGCGTCAAAATACCGTAATTATCAGGTAGGCCGGCCGGTTCCAGATGCCGACAAGAGACTATGTGAATTGCGTTTTAACCCAGTTTTTCTCCACCGCTATACCGACGCTCGGCCCCGATATTTTGCCGATGGCGTTGCCGACGCCGACCGACTATGTGAACCCACCTTTAATGACAAGGGAAGAAGGACTGAGCTAGCTCAAGGCTATTTTATAACTCAGCCCTATCGGTTAGTAAAACGCGATAAATTTATGAGACTGACTGCCTCTTTAAAGGATTTTGAAGAACGAGAGTGTATATGACTATGAGTGTATGTGTATGAGTGTATGACTGGGTTTTGAACATATTGCAAAGTTTCTGGCTTTCCGATAGGTTCTTATCAGATTGTCTTTGTTTAGTGCAGTAAACTGATAGACTGAAAGTTATTTTTCGAATCATTTCAAATGCAAGCGTCATCCGAACATGTAAAACAGCAAATTTTGAGTTTGTTTGTGACCGGTTCAAAACGCGTTTCCAAGGGGATCTGAAACAGCTTTCCGATATGTTAACAGTCGCGTCTTGGCCATGGGTAGTTTACGCTATCCCGTGTGTCACGGCGGCCCCGGCACCCGTGGAAGCGGTGTGTTTGTGAGTTCGAAACCTGTCGAGGCGATGGGAAGTAGTGGACACAAAGCCCAACCCAGGCCATCGAAAGTCAGCAATGGCAAGTAGATAAATGGGGACCAAACCTTAGCTGTCTTGCACACACCGACAGCAAAAGGGGAGGGTTGTTGTTAAGGAGACTGCCGGACCTTGTGTCTCTTCCTGCTCTATAGCAGTTGGCTACTCCTAGTCCGAAAGGACAAAATGTTACAACAACAACATCATTTTTTGCTTTCCGATAGGTTGGTCAACTACGCCATATGGCGTTGGTATGTTACAAAGGGTTAATATATTGTATGTATTCGCTGTAGGTACGATGGCAGCGTTCAAAGCTTACCAGGCCTACATAACTGCAAACGGAGAAGAAAAGCGGTTGCCGGGAAAACTGGCTAAATACACAATGGAACAGGTTTTCTGGATGAGTTTCGCTCACAACTGGTGCAGCAACATCACGCTTGACTCGCTAGCGAAAGCTCTGGATATGGGCGACTCCCATTCTCCCGACAAAGCGAGAGCTATGGTCACTCCTAAAAATATACCGTTGTTCGGCCAGGCATTCAAGTGCTCTAACAAGAGCGCAATGATGCCCAGCAAGCATTGTTACGTATGGGTTCACGACCCGAACTGGGTGCCTCCACCTACTACCGGAACCCCAGGAGGATCAGCGGTTGCGCCGAAATCCTTGGGTGCCGCACTGATTTGCTTTATAGTTTTGTTTGCCTATGCTTTCTAAATTATAACTCTTCTTATCCTTACGATCGGTGCATACGCAATCTTAATTTTTAAGGAGCCCTTCATTTTTATTGAACTGCTTCCCATCATGCAGGGTAGATAGATACTGTACATAGATAGCGATTTCTAAACGAAAAACTCGCATGCTTGCTTGCAAGTAGCTGCTGAGGAGCTTTTACTTTCTTTCGTTGGTTTATTAAAGACTACTCAATCAACCAACCTGTGCATAGGTTGTCCAACATATTCTTATTGGTACGTATCAAGTTTGTGCGTCCTTTGTTTAACTAAATAAAAAAGGTTGGATTATTCGAACTGATTGGAAACAGGGATGCTTGCCTGCCATGCCAGAATCTGGTCTGAAATCAAATGATACTATATCAGAATTTTACAAGTACGTACTAAAATAAAAAAATTAGTTTAGTACCAACCATACCATATCAAATTCAAACTTTCAGTTTGCTAGGCATCCCTGGTTGGAAATGGTTGGCAAAAGCCATAAGAAATTCTAGTCTGGCACACGAGAACTGGAAATTGAGGCAAAATCGGTGGAGAGAAGGGATTTGTAGTCTGATGGTGTCTTTGCGAAGATTTGAGTGCAACTTCTTGAAAGAATACCTGTTCTAAAAGACACTTGTAAACGGAACTTCGTCTTGTTCACAGAGCACATTTTCATTGTAATACAGTCAGGCACTTAACGCCGTTTATGGTACTGACACCATATATGGTACTGGTACCTAGGGTAGTGCCTGGTTAGCGAGATATTTTCCGAAATGTACCAAAAATGGCAAAAATGGACCCGATATTTTTTGCAAATATTCGCCCATAACCGGTTGGCGCAGACCATACTCCAATTGGAGTAGTTCTGTGGCGGTTCCCGATTTGTGAATTTTGAAAAATTTTTAGGAACCGCCGCTTCGTCTTGGGGCTTGGGGGTGGGACTGAATTTCGAATGTCTAAATTCAACTCCTCCCATTTTGGCTGGCTGCCAACTTTGAACGAAACCTATCCAAAAGTGGAACGTAGATGGTTTCAGAAATCAGCATTCGTTCAGTAAGCGAACCTAATCGCATTCTCAGCAAAAAACCCTTTCGTATACGGCAGATAAAACAAGAAATCCAAGCACAGAAGCCAAATTCTAACTCCGCCCATGACGGTGGACCGCCAGCGCTACTTCGTAAAATTTTACGAAAATAGAATTCGGAACCGCCGCTTACTTTACGAATTTTGGCGGCGGTTCCGCATTTGCGAAGAATTTGGTCTGGCGCAAGGAGATAACTCCAGCCACGGAAGTTTCGGAAGACTGGAACTTGCTTAAAAAGTAGATCACACTTGCCCAAACATAATCCACACAAAGGCCGCAAAGCCACTGTGCGCGTGGTCGGGCGCTCATCCACTCGGTGGGGCAAGTGACTTGCCACAAGGAGTTGGTCGTGGGCACAAGGCCCAACCCGGGCCAACGAAAGTTGGTGACAGCGAGTAGGCAAATGGGAACAGATTGGAGCTGCCAAAGCACCTAAGCTACAATTGCAACCACACGTGTTTGGACATACGGGAACAGGGACAGCTACCACTGAGACCCGCCCTTGACACCGATCAAGTGTAGCGAAGACAGAAGGAAGGGCAGGATGTGGGTGTGCGTGATGGGCCCGCAGTGTGACCTAACGCAGGGGCTATGACCCCTCCCCGACAATCCATCCATCCATCCATCCATCCATCCATCCATCCATCCATCCATCCATCCATCCATCCATCCATCCATCCATCCATCCATCCATCCATCCATCCATCCATCCATCCATCCATCCATCCATCCATCCATCCATCCATCCATCCATCCATCCATCCATCCATCCATCCATCCATCCATCCATCCATCCATCCATCCATCCATCCATCCATCCATCCATCCATCCATCCATCCATCCATCCATCCATCCATCCATCCATCCATCCGAGGTCAGTATAAAGAGGAGACAAAGCCTAAATAAGTTTTTGTTTGAAGTCATTCTCTAATACTCTAATACTCTCTAAAGCCTACGCATCTACTACATTCACCACAGGAAGTAATTGAAAATATAATTGAAACTCCAGGCGAATTTCAATTACAATTAAAATTAAATTATGGCCCAACTTTTGAACTTCAATTAAATTAAATTGAAATTAAAAACGGGCCGATTATGCGAATTTCAATTACAATTAAATTAATTTTTTACATCACTAGTAGTGTTTCCGAGTCAATTTATTTTGGAAGAGTGGTCAGAAGTTGAATTTGTTGTTGTTGCTGTTGTTGAAATTGTTGTTGCTGTTGTTGTTGTTGTTGGTGAGCGATCATAAACTGCTGCATCTGCTCTCGTTGTTGTTCGAGTTGTTGTTGAAGTTGTTGTCGATGGAACTCTTGTTGCCGAAGGAGGGCTTGTGTCCAAGAGGGTTGTTGAATAGGAGTCTCATCATCTTGAGAGATGGTAGGGGAAGACATCGTGAACGATTCGGCAGGCGTATGATAGATGAGGTCAAGGCGCGATTGATGAGAATGAAGGAGCTCAAGCTCAGTGCGACGGCGAGAAGTAGGAATAGTTGTAGGTGCAGCACCGGGTATCATGGACAGCGGATGAGGGTCTCGGCACCAATGAAATGTCTTTACTAGTAGAATTGAGACACGGAGCGAGGACACAATAAAAGAAGACCGTACGGTGAGAAAGCACAATACACACACACAGAATGAGAAACACGTACAGTACATAATTCAT